>JAVJIF010015502.1:0-91141 GCA_038442645.1 Agave tequilana | reverse complement strand
ACCTTCAATAAAATCTCAAAAATACTCATAAATTTCACAAAAATAAGTTCATTAATATACTTTGATATACAAACATGTTTGATTAAAAATCAAAACATACTACAAACATTTGAACTATTTTTATGATATGGAGTTTTGGCTTTAAACAAAAATCGTATTTTTCAAAAACAATCTCTAAATTGAAAAACGATTTTTTTTCAAAACTTCTCTGTTGGCCCGAAGGCCCATCACTCTAGTTTTGATGATGATCAACTCATGTAGTTATAGTACTAATGATCTTGTGTTTAATTAGTGACAGATTTATGGTCAAGATCTTAGTAGGTGCATAGCTTCAACAAAGGATTTAAAGTCAAGTTTTGGAGCTAGCACGGTTTGATCCAAGAGCCATTGGATCGTGTTTGGACCAAGTCAAGAAGATGAGAAGGCTTCAAGTGAAGACTTCAAGAAGATGAAGACTTGTGTCTAGGTTTGTTTTTAGTAAGATTTTATTTTTAGATAAAATGTAAGGGATAGAATAGTTGGTGGATTGCTCAAGTACATATACACACACTCTTGATAGTTTTGTTTTTACAAAAGATTTTATTTTAGAAAAATATATGCTTGGTTTTTGGTATTCAAGTTTATATGTTTTATCCAAAATCATGTTTAGTGCATAATGTCAAAAACATAGATATTTCACCATGTTTGTGTAGTGGATCATATCCATACACTCTATGCTTTCAAAGTTATTTAAATATCTTATTTTTGTATTTGATGAAGTTTTGGAAAAACAAGTTTTAGAAAAATCAAGTTTGGAAAAATACTGTTTTCATTTGAGCCAATTTTTCTATATTACAAAATAGTCCAAATCATTTGTAACATGCCTTGATTTTATGCAAGCATATTTGTTTATTAAAGTATATTGGTAAAACTATTTTTGTAGATTTTCTGTGATTTTATGGGATTTTATTTGAATCAAAAAGACCAAGTTTTTAATCCCTAAACTTTGTTTCCTGGCTTCAGCCCGTCGACCGGGACGGTCGACCGCAGCTCGAAGTCGGCCGACCGTCACGGTCGACTGACGTGCACAGATGTGCACGCCAGTTCTGGCAGGAGGCCGGTCGACCGACCCGGTCGACCGTCCAGAGAGCTCTGCTCTCTGGAAAGGCCCCGGCCGACCGAGCGGTCGACCGGACAGAGAGACTTGCTCTCTGTATCCTGGCCCCGGTCGACCGACCGGTCGACCGATGGCACAACGGTCTGAAATATGACCGTTGGCCAGTCGACCGGGCGGTCGACCGACAGCTCTGTCAGACCCCAACGGCTAGTTTTCCAGACTCTATAAAATGGGGCATTTGGGGGCTGTTTTGATTAAGATTTTTGGAGACTTTTAGAGCCAGTTTTTCCTACTCTTTTCAGAGGTTTTTCTCCACAAAATTGAGTGCAAATACTTTCAATCAAAAGGGGAGTTTTTATCAAGAGTGTTAAAAGTGATTCTTTGAGTTTTCCTCCACAATATCCATCCTTGTTTTTCTTACACAAACACTTGAGCTATCCATTGCTATTCATCCTATAGGAGTGTTGTAGTGAGATTGTATTTAGGTGATCAAAGTGTTGTAATCACCAAAGACTTCTTCTTTATTCTTTGAGGAGGCGGACAAGTGTGTTCGCGTTGTTTCGAGTTCGGTGCGAACTTGGTGTTTGAGGTGCGGCCTCGGCGAGCCGGTGGGCTTGCGGTGTGTACGGGCTAGAGAGTTCGAGAGCTTGTAGGTGTTGCGGCACCGAGGAGTGATCCATTGGGATCGATTATAGTGGAAATCCTTCGTGTGTCGAAGGCGGGGATGTAGAGCAAGTGTGCTCGAACCTCGAAACAAATCCTTGTGTTTGCGATTGCTCACTCTCTCTCTCTTTGTCTCTTTGTTTATATCTTTCATACTTATCTTGTCTTTATCTTTATATGCATGATATACATTTGTGCTTAATTGTTATACTTGCTTGGGGATTGTTTGCTAACACTTGTATTTAACCAAGAGAGCCAACGCGGCACCTCAGCCCTTATCTAGGGGAATCTAGAGGAGTTAGTCCAGAGCCCTTCACGGGGAATTCGGCTACACTCTTGTGTTATACGTGGTGTTTAGTTTAAATAGTTTGTTTAGGTCATAATAGTTTTTACTTCCGCATTATTTGGCATTAAGTGACCATTAGATTAGCCATCACCTATTCACCCCCCCTCTAGGTGATCTTTCATTCTCCAAATACAAAAATAAGATATTTTTAAACACTTTTGAAGCTTACTGTGTATGGATATGTTTCACTACCCATATATGATGAAATATCTATGTTTTTGACATTAAGCTCTAAAAAACAGTTTTAATAAAAACACATGCATACTTTGAAGCTTTAAAACCTACTTTCTAAAACACATATAAATTTTGTGTATGTGTAAAATGAACTTGAGCAATCCACCAACTGATCTATCCTTTACATTTTATTTAAAAATGAATCTTAACACTTACAAAACCCGACACAAGTCTTCTTGAAAATCTTCTCTCCTTCTTGACCTGGTCCAATTTTGATCCAATGAGCTAGACTCCTCTTGAGTACTTAATGCAATCTTGATGCTCAAGCTCTTGAATCAACACGTGCTAGCTCTAAAACTTGACTTTAAATTCTTTATTGAAACTAAACACCTACTGAGATCTTGATCAAATATCTGAGACTAATTAAACACAAGATCATTAATACTATAACTACATGAGTTAATCATCATCAAAACTAGAGCGATGGGCCTCCTTTTTGATGAAGACAAAACTCATGGAGTTATATATGCATGGATTAAAGGTAAGCTTCATAGAAGCTCCCACTTAACTCATGCATAACAACAAACATAAATATATTCAATGAAGTGCATAAAACTAAACAAGTATATATGCATAAACAAGAAAATAAGCATTACATGCATATATAAACTCTCAAAATTCTTCTCCCCCTTTTTGTCAATTCATCAACAAAGGGCGAAAAGAAATCTAAACATTACATGCACATAAAAATTCTTCTCCCCCTTTTTAAAGATATATATGCGATATACATTCATGAAGAGAGAGATATGAAGTTAGCTCCCCCTACATACATGCATTACATGAAGAAGGGATGACAAAACCGTAACTCACATAAAGCATAATATACAATGTATAAGCGGAGATGTTAATCTCCCTCTACACACATGTACCACATAAAAAAGAGATGTCAAGCTCCTCAATATAGGATACGCTCAACATGAATCTATATATAGAAGAGATGTTAAGCTTCCCTTACATATAGGCAATACATATCAAGAAATTGTGAAATCACTTTAAAATAAAATTTTGAAATCCTTAAGCCAACAAAACAAATTTTGAGATACTATTTGTAAATTAGCAAAATTTTAAGATACCAATAGTAGATTTTTGATACCAAATTGAAAATTGAAGCATTGTAATTTTTGATACCAATTAAAAAGTAAAATATGAAGTATATTTTGATATCAATTAAAATACCAATTGAAAATAATGCATAAGCACATTAAGATATCAATTAAACATTTAAATATTAGTTAAGCTTTGCATAAACATAATTTGTAGTTTTAAACAAGTAAGGATATTGTAAAGCAAACACAATCGAAACATATATATGTATGAAAAAGAAAATATAAATTGAAATTGATATTATTCAAAATTTGATGCATACATATATAGAAAACACATATGAGTATACAAAATAGAATTATCATGTAAATCATGTGTATATATCATACCTATCCACCCTATTCATGCACATGTTTAAAGATTTTCAGTAAGACACACAAAGGCATGGTCGCCCACCCAACCACCCTTTTAGGGTAGAAGTTTTTCAAAAATAAGATTTGAAAATAGCTGTACATTAAAAATACTACCAAATTAAGAATAAATAACTAGTTAAAATAATTTTAAAAAACTATTTAAAGATCCTTCAAACATGAAACCAAATCACTTGTATCTCATGAAACATACCAATACACAAGAGTTGACACTCGAAATCTATAAAGCTCATGAAAATAAAGTCATGAGTAAAAAAAATTAAATATGAGTGCACAAGCATCATGTGAATAGCATATTCATGAAAATAGTTAATGAGACTCAAAACATTAAACATATAAAAATCATAAAAATGTATTTTCATTAAAAATCAAACTTCAAGGTATATGTATGTTCTATCAAAACTAACAATATGTAAGATCCCTAGTTAGAGATACTGTATTTTTATTTTCCTAAAGTATTTATTTTGATTCACTGATTATTTTTTAATTAACTTAATTTATTATTTTTCTTCTTGTGATTATTATTATTAAATATGCAAATTATTTTTTTAGATAATAAATGGTATTTTAGCTCCTTATTAATATCATCTCTAATATCATTCTTATTATTTACTGATATTATTAGTGGTAATTATTACCATTATTATTCTTCCATTATAATAATTATTTATTGTTATTACTATTAGTGTTATTATTATTTATATTGTTAGTGTTTCTTAATTATTATTAGTGTTACTATCATTTTATTTATTTATTTATTTTAATATTAGTACTAGTATTAGTGGTAGTAGTAATTGTTAATTATTATTTCTATTATTTTTATTATTGTTGCTGTTAATTAATATTAGTATTATTAATTATTTTGATTAATTATTATTGTCATTGCTATTGTTAATTAATATGCATGTTATCAATTATTATTTTTAATTAAGAGTTGTTACAATTATTTAGCATTACTAAGGTAGTTATTCTTTTATTATTATTATTATTAGCTTTTCTATTCTTTCTTAGTCCATGATCTTTTTTTCCAATATCTATACTCATTATCTATTTCCAATTCCATAACCCCCAAATCCATTACCCTATAGCTCATGACCCATACCCATATCCAATAGGTTTTTTTTCACAAACCCAATACCCATTAGACCCACAAACCCAATACCCCTTATATATATATAATCTTCATCTAATCCATTATCATAACCCTAATCCTATCATATCCTTCTTCTCCCACATTCAGCCGCCCTCCTTCCTTGCCGCATCAATGAGCCCAGCCCAGATCCAGCGCAGCAGCTCCTCCACGGCGATCATCAACCAATGCCACCATCCTCTCCTTCTCTACCATGGCCGGAGCACCTCCTCCCCAGCACTGCGACATTGCATCCTCCCCACCAACACAGCCGGATCCCCTCTTGGTTGGCGTGAGCAGCACCCACCAGTAACCACACTTCCCATCTCCAGCCCAAGCCGTGCCCGCACCACCTCCGCCGCGTGGCCGGAACTCCACCTCCCTGTTGTCCGCACGCACCATAGATCTCTTCCCCGGCGCACTCATACCACCAGCTAGGCCGAGTCCTCCTCATCCCTCCTTCCTTGTGAGCTAGCAGCCCCCATGGCTGAGAAAGCTAGCAGCTATGGGCTTTACCCACCGTGCGCCCAAGCATTCCATTGGCCGAGCTCCACCATGCGTAAGCCCTCTCTCTCTCTTCATATAATTGAGGTATATGTGGTGTTTTAACTATGATGATATTGTGATGATTATGCTGGTGTTTTATATAAAGGGGATTAATGAATGCAAATGGGTGTATATTAATTCATGTGTATTTCATTGTGTATGGGAAGCCATTTTTCGGCTCTCCGTGGATCGCCGTTGATCACCGTCGGCGAGTGCGAACGCACCCACGCCCTTCACGGCGAGATGCTCTATCTAATGACATCCTCCGCGGCCCCCGACGCCTCCGCCAAAGCCTCCGTCGGTGCGCCACAAATTGCCTCGAGGTTAGTTCTATATTTATTTGTGTAGGGTATTAGTGTAATAATTGAGAAGTTTAATTAAATGTGTAGGGATTTGTTAGTAAATATATATGCATGCATGCAAGTGTTGTGCGTGGGTTTGTGTATGTGTTTTAATGTATGTATGTAGGTATGTATGTGTGTTATATATAGTGTATATGCATAGTATATGTCTTGATATATTTATATGTATACATATGTGTATACTCGTATATAGGTATTTAAGTGTGGGTATGCATGCATGTATATGTATGTATTTATATTAATATGTGTTGATATTTATTTAAGTATGCATGTATGTTGGTGTATGCGTATACTTGTATACGTATATATGCGGGTGTACACGTATGATGATGGGTGTATATTGTGGAGTGTATACGTATACGAGGGTATGTTTGTGTGAGTTCATGTGTTTGGTTGCGTGTTGCAGTGTTTCAGATTCGTTCGGTGAGATCCGGACCGGTTGCAGGAGACTCGAACCTGATTCAGATTCGTGCTCGTTGTGGACCCGATACAATGGTGATTTGAAGACCGATCCATGAGATGATCCGTAGATCAGTACCGGTTCGTGCAGTGAAGACCAGATGGCGATTCGGTTCCAAAATCGCGTCATTTCATGTGAGTGTTCGTTCTTATGCATTTCCTTATTTACCGTTGTCGTATGTGTTACATGTTACACTTATCATTTCATGTGACTTCCTGTTATATTTACCAGCTTGATTACTTGTACCACTTCATGAGACATCTATGATTGCTCACTTTAATTACATAGTTGATAGGAGCTTGTATCAGTGTCATTTCATGTGTTGGTAGTTTGTTACTTTTGGCTTAGGCCTAGTTTTGATGTACCTTAGACAGTGACTCATTTTGATCCACGGGTTAGTTGGTCCAGATCATATTTGAGGATAGATGATATATTTCATGTAGAGTACTTCTTAGACTTGTTATTCTTTCATTTGGCAATAACTTAGGTGATGATTCATTCGGGTATTGATGACAGACTTGTTATGATCTTACTTTACTAAGAGATTAGATTACTTGATGCTTAGGTCAGTATATGAACTTAGTTAGAGTTTGGGTCGAACTGGGATTTATGTTATTTATATTAGATATTGATCAGTATTTAGATGTGACTAATTTAGTTGGTTTGTGATTTGGGATTGATCTTGAGTTAGAGTTGATCTGGAATTTTACATTCTTCATAACGAAGCCTGATCTGCATTAAGATGAGATTGACATAGCTGGATTTATAGTTGAGTATTTGAGATTTATTTAGATGATATTTTGTTGATGTTGGTATCAGAAGTAGATATTCTAGATTGCAGTTCTTTGAGAATGTTTCATCTTTAGATATGATTTCAGTATGTGTTGACTTGTTGATCTCGAGAATATACCATGTACTTCATGTTTAGTTATTGATTACTTGTGATAGTGATCTAGTCGATATCGTGATCTTATACTTCAGAGTTATCAGATAGTAGTTATCAGTTTATCAGTTATTGGTGAGATTATTTGTTAGTGATCATATGATGTACTTCAGAGTTTTATATTAGTTGTCAGGTATCTGTATCAGTTACCCGTTATTAGTGACACCTTTGTATTAGTGGCTATGTCTCCAGTATCTTATTTCAGATGTCAAATATTAGTTGTCAGTTACTCAGTTGTCAGATATCAGTTGTCAATTGTCAGTTGTCAGATTATCAGCTATTATTGACATCACTAGTTGCTGGAGATATCAGTTACTCTTAATAATAACTCATATTGTTGTTTGCTAATAAAATATATCATAACTCGGGGAACAGGGGTAATTGCCTGATGATGCATGTCGTGTATTTTGGAAGGACTTATTATGGTATCAAGTTGTAGGTTCCAACCATGAGGAACCAAGGTAGTACTGGCTACCTATTCAGTTGTCAGTTGTCAGGGCTATGCCCAAATTACGGCGCCACACTAGTTGTCTTTTCGTGTGGAGTTGTAGTCTTTAGTTATTAGAGCCTTGCAGCTTGTACTGGTTCAGCGCCAGAGGTGTTAGACCGTGGTACCGGGCATGCATGGTATCCTTCCAAAACACATGCACTACATTAGCAGGCAGTTACAACAACGATAACTTTGTTTGATATGTGGGAAAACGGCTGTGGTATGGGACACAGCTAAGTACTACATTAGTTAGGTTAATAATAACTAACCAGACTAGTAACATATGCTAGGTTATACATTTTGACATCAGCTGTTTGTTTATAATTGTGATAGTTACTTTTATCTTCATTCATGTTGTTATGCAGTTATCCTTCAGTTCAGCTGTTTATCATGTTATTTAGTTATCTTATGACTGCAGTTTATCTTGTTATTATTCTGTGCACATTGTTTATATGCACGAGCTCTCCCCTTTACACACACACTCACCAGGTCGCTTTCTGATGACCCTGGATTTGCACGTCCAGATATTGGACGCTTTGTTTCTATTGTTCCGGTGTTCGTTGAGACTGTACACTTCGCGAAGAGCTGGAGCTTCTCCCTATTCGATTCCGGTATTCTTATCTTTCTAGCCTTCATATTATTTCCTGATTCTCTTTATATCAGATTCAGTTGTTATTTCAGTCTTTATTTATATGATATCATGCGTGGATGCTTATATGTGATATTGCAGTAATTATGATTTATTGCAATTAGATTTATAGCTTGTTTCGGGTTATTTAAGGCTTAGCCGTATACGTGAGGGATTTTCCTTGCGTATATGCGTCGCCAACTCGTGTCGCATCTACGCTTCAGCGTATTTTGGGATGCGGGGCGTGACATAATATACATACATATCTCAAACACGAACGAGTCCATAATGTAATTTGCATGAAGGCAAGTGACTCAAGGGTATACATGTATATTTATAAGTTTTAGACAAAAAATAACATATATATGAAGCAAAACATATACAAAATAGGGAAAACAAGTGTAAATGAGAGAATCATCAAAACTAGGTTATACATCTACATGTAATGAGTACAAATGAGCATTGAAGCACAAACATATAATAATCAAGAGTAGCTCACTACTTGTACAGGTATATACACAAGTTTTAATGAAAAGTTCATCTAAACAAGTATTCACCACATGAAGCACAAAACAAAACATGCTAAAATATTTATATAAAGGCATGTAAACTAAATGGGAGTTTGGAGATAGTTACCAAACCAAATGCACTATTCTCTAAGTCTTCAAAATATGGTGGTCCTTCCACCAAACTTTCTTGATAGCGGTGCATCAATTTTGTATATCCATCTAGCCCATGCATCCACCATTAATGCACCAACCCTCTCACGTCAAGTAAGAGCCCACGCCTACATCTAACACAAAAGGTGGGGACTTTGGTACCCATTTTCTTTTGGGTCCATGGGGGTTAGCATCATAAGGAATCCAAACATTTTTTTTGCAAATTTTAAAGAATTTACTCTATCATAGCAAAATCTTACAAGATGACCTTCGAGGCCGCAATGGGTACATTTGTACAGTCTAGCATGTATATAAGAATGAGTATGATCATGATGTGTAAAGTGTGCATATGTACGTCGTGGGTGATGTGCATGAACATGTGGTGCTTATTTCTTTTGAAACAAGGTTTCCAATTTTGAATGGTTGAATGCACAATTGCTCAAAGTTGAGCTCAAACAATTTATTCTATTTTTTCAAAACTTGAATCTCATTTTGATTAATTGTAGCATGAAGAGCACGGTAAGAATTAGAATCAACAACCTTTTTCTTTTTAGAAATATTTTCTATTTCTTTGAAATAATTTTTCTTTTCAAAGAGTTATTTTCATCCAAAGCAATCTCTTTTTCTTTTTTCACCAAATTAATTTTTTTTTAAAGAATTATTTCCTTCGCAAAGATTATTTAGTTTTAAAGATAAGAAAATATTCTCCTTTTTCAAAAATTTATTTTCTTTTGAAATGTTTTCAAACTTATTTTGAAAGGAAGCCTTTTCTTTTGAAATGGACTCGTATTTATTTTTCAATCTTTTATGGTCCTTTTTAAGCAAATCATATTTTTCAAGAAGTTGTTGACAAAATGAAGCAAGTGTTGACACTTAAAAAGGCAAGATTCTTATTGGTCCGAACAATGTCTAAACTTGTTGACATTTACAAAAGACAAGTGACAGACGAGCTGAAGACCAGTTTTCACCCATCTCCGAGGGACAAGGAAGCAACTTGGACTCCACTGATCCAGCAAGCAGACAGTGAACCCGGATTGTTTCTAAACAGACCTCAGCAGGTCTAAAATGCTAGCACTTAGCATCACATGAGCCCAAAGGGATAGCCTCGCTTGAGAGGCTAATATCACCCAACTTCGCCTTGAAGCCATTCAAAGCCTCGCCAAGAAGCTGACTCGCAAACTTCGCCACAGAGGACTTCCAGCTCCGCCAAAGGGTTTCTTTCGGACTTCGCCAGAAACCGTCTCTAGCTCCGCTACGAGCTCAATGCGGACAGCTTCGCTATTGGTCTGCTATGGTCAACCTTTGACCAATCAAATCTCCGGATGAGATCAAATCCAATCAAGATCAAATCAGAGATCAAATTTGGCAGTTGATTGCCACAATCTCTTGACTCTTCTAAAACGAGTAAGAAGATCAGGGGAAATCCTCCAACGATATGGAAAGGATCAAGAAGATCAACCGACCTGCCAATTCTAGCTTCGCAGAAGCTGATCCTAGCCTCGCAGCAAGGCTACTTTTTAGATTTAAACAGATTTGATTCAATCTGTTTCCATATCTTCAAGGGTTGATTATACCCTTGCTCTCCCTATAAATAGCCCATCAGGGGTACAAGACCAGAGAGAGATCGATCGATCGAAGACAAAAGAGGACTCCACAAGCAGAGGCTTCTTCATAACGCACCGTGCGCTCTCGAACTCAGAGACCTTTTAGAGAATTGCTTTCTCTAACCAGGGTGTTGAAACCCTAACATCGTCCTTCTTCTCAAGGAATCTCCGGAACCAGGCGAGAAGGAATTCCTAATTGAAGGCGATTTTGAGAAGCAGCAAGAGGGTTCTACCAACCCTCTGTTCTCTGATTCCCCGAACCAGGTGAGAAGGGAATCTCATCGCTCGCATCGTCAAAGGGACAAAGTGGTCGCGCGCTGACCAGACTCCTATCGGCACACTTCTCCAGAATCTCTGAGGAGATCTACTTGTAATCTTTTATAAGAATTCTTGTAATTTAGCTCCTCAAACTCTTTTTTTGTAAGTTTTCCCCTTTGCAAACATAATAGAAAACAAGATGGCGACTCCGCTGGGGAAAAAATTCTCCACTGCCGAGAATCAAGTGTCGCAATGCGACTAACAGACCTTCGGGTCTAACTCTGAATTCAGAAAAGCCGGTGCAGCCAGAGCCCCTCTGGCTAAATTTTCAAGGAAAGTCTCTGTGGAGACTGAAAAGGTTCTTTGTGAACCTACTGCGGTTATTTGGCGCAACAAGGAAGCATGTCCGCAGTCTGATTCCTTCACTTATGAGAACTTGGTGGTTCAGTTCGATCAAGGAAGATTTGAAGAAGTCCTCTCTGGGGGTGGCCCAATGCTTCGAGCACGGAAGCATAGGAAGGTTTCCACGGCCAAGGTTTCAAATCAGAAACCGGAAGCAGAATTCTGCCAACACCCCTCAGCCTCGTGTGTGGCTAATCAGGTTCCTTGCGAACCTAAGTCTCCTCTGCCAAGGCGGATATGGAAGCCTAAACAGAAGTCTCCGACCGAAGCTTCAGGCGTAGCTACGCCTAAACTGCTCCTCTCTCGCGAAGAAAAAGGCAAGATGCCTGTCTGCTTCAATCATAAAATCAAGACGGCAATCATACCGTCACCCAATTCAAGAGCAGCAATGCCTCGCGCCGGCCTCGTTCTTATGAGCGAAGCTACTGTACACAGCTACGCGCAGGATTCGTGACCGCGAAGCTAAAGCCAAAGTACCATCTAGGGCCAATTGCCTTCGCAGCAGCATAGCGGGTAAAGCACCGCAGCGTGCTCCGCTCTCCAGTTCGTCGAGCGCTAAGCCCGCGCTTTGTGGCGAAGCTGGAACCAAAGCACTATTCAGTGCTAATCCCATCTGCAGGGATAAAAGAAGCAGGACGTCATCCTATCTGCGACCCAAAAGAGCCTTTGCGCTCGATTGCAGAGACCCAACCGGGTCCGATCTGAGGAAATTGTTGACGGATAGACAAACCTCTTCCCCCTGTTGTCGACAAGTGGGATGTCAGTTAGTGACACTCCACTCGGTCCATTGCCGGCTGGGACCAATCCCCGCCACGCCTCGAAGACGACGGTCAGTTTTTGATCGGCTATCAGTACAGGCCCCGAGGAAACACCGCAAAAGGAGCACCTCGCGAGATCTACCCTCTTCATCCGTCAACATGACCGGAAGAGGACGAGAGTCCCCAGATCCAGATTACAGCCCAGGCTTAGGCGAAGTCTTGGTGCATGAAGAAGGTGTTTTCCGGAACACCAGATCCAGGGCGGCGATACCCTACACTTATGAACAGCCTTCTTCCTCGACGGCCCTAGCCTCGTCACAGCCCAGGAGATCACTCCAATCATCGGACGAAGAAGATGAAGATAGCGGGTATGCCTCTTCGGCGACAGTTAGCTCGGTGCGAACAAACAGAGCATCAGTCAATATGGTTGATAACATCAACGACGATCTTCGTCGGCGCCTGGAAGCTCAGGAGCAAACTTCAAGACTCAGCAAGAGTCTCTGGACAATATTCAACAGATGCTCGCTCAACTCCTCAGTAACGGAATAACAATGATGCCGGGAGTAATCACGACGAGGAGGAACACTTCAGCAATGAGCAGCCAAAGACGGAGAAATCCAAAGAGGGTTCCTCCTTAGACGCCGAAGTCCTTAAGGGCCTCCAAGCTCAGATCGCATCCCTAGCTCAGAGGGATGAATTAAAGAAGGTAGGGGCAGTCCGTCCTTATCCGCTGGAGTGGGATTCGGTGCCATATCCACCGAAGTTCAAACCGCAAACGCTGCATACCTATGATGGAAAGAGCTCGCCAAATCAGCACATCTACTATTTTCGGTCTCAGACTGGTAATGTTATAAGCAATGATGCCATCATGGCTAGGCTATTCATTGGCACCTTAAAAGGGGTGGCATTTGACTGGTTCCGAAGTCTTCCCCCGGGTTCTATTAACTCTTGGATCGACCTGGAAACTCGGTTCCTCTCTCGTTTCTATGAGGATGATACTGAAGTAACCATGGACAAGCTCCTCTCCACTGTGCAGAGGAAGGGCGAATCTGTCCGTGACTACATTGAACGGTTCAGAAACTTATCCTTGATGTGCCCAGCAGGGATGCCATTACCCATGCTCTTACAGACATGCAGACACAACTTCTTAGACCAAGTGGAAGTTCGCATGGGGGCTGTCAAAGCCCACACTTGGAAGGAATTGGTCGAACAAGCAGAGATAGCCGAGAAGTCGGCTAAAAAGTTCGAACCATCAGCCCCTAGAGGCAAATGGGGGATGAACAACAAAGGGCGTAGCGACCTACCGCAATCTTCTCAAGCCAAAGGCAAAGAGACTATGTCTGTGGAGTTATCCGGAGATGTGCAGTCAAAAGCCAAGAAGAGCGGCTTCAACAATCAGGAACCCAAGTTCCCTCTAAAGCAGTACTCCTTCAAAGATGATCAGGTGGTCACGATATTCCATCTGCTCCACAAAGGGAACAAAATTAAGCTGCCAGATGCTCGGCGTCCCAATGAGATAGGGCGCACAAACGACCCTAAATACTGCCTCTACCACAGGATGATCCACCATCCTACTGACAAGTGTTATGTCCTCAAGGACAGAATACAAGCCCTGGTCGATGCCGGGGTTCTGACGTTGAAGACGGAGCAGAAGAAAGTCACTGCCAATATGGTGACTCTTGAGTTCGGCAAAGCTCCGAAGGTCACAGTTCCTGACGGGACTTATTCTGTCCCCGCGCCACGGTTGGAAGTCAAGCATCTTCCAGCTACAGCTCAAAACAATAAGGGTCTTATTCCCTTAACATTGGAGACAAGAGAAGTCATGTGGATACATCCAGACCTCGTCCAAGACGTACAGCGGGATCCAAAGCAGCCCAACTCAAAGGGCAAGTCTTGCAATGTCATCTCCATCCTGCCAGACGACGGCAATCTTATATCGGCTTCCCTCAGTGATTCCGAAGGAGAAAAACTTGCTTGCATGGCGCAAGCCGATGCGCCTCAACAGACGGGCACTCGATCTGGAAAATCATACTTGAGGCAGTATGAAAAGTCTACTGACGAGACACAACAGCAAACGACGTCAGTACAAATACCAGCATCCACTCCAATCCCAACCAAGGGAAAAGAGAGGCCTAAGGAGGTACGATTCGACCACGTGTTGAAAAACCACCAGGCCAAGGGTTTGATACGCCCTTTCGCTTTGACATATTGGCTCAGCTGGCCAATATCCCAGCTCGTATCACTGTACACGAGCTCCTTCGCCTCTCGAAAGAAACAAGAGAAGCACTCAGGGATGCGCTAGCCAATTCAGAATCCTTTCTAACATGCATGCCTGAAATCCCTAACAACGACGTTCAGTCTCCTTGCCCAGAATGTCATCATGCAAATAGGATACGACTTGAAGCATGGAGCAGGCCTGAATTTTGAAAAAGGAAGGCGCGGTTTGATGCGGAACCTTGTGCCTAAAGGGAAGCCTGCAAACTACTATGATAGTACACGCAGGGGGTTGGGTTACATCACGCCCACATCATCAGTAACAGTTCAAGTCAAAGACGACGGGCCAGTTCCATCACATTCGGCTTCATCCTCCGAGTGGGACTCCGATATCAGTTAGGAGGAATGTTCAAAGACCTCACTGTTAATATGACGTCGAGCAGTCAGTTGGAACCTGCGGAGGCTACCCATGAAGAACCGTGGGCCCAGCAATTAAACATCCAATGGGAAAAGCGGTTCGAGCTGCGCGAACCACCTACTGAAGACAAGGTGATACAGGTCAATCTGAGAAGTCAAGATAACCCCAAGCCCATCTTTATAAGTGAAAGCCTATCGCTTACGGAGAAGGAAGAATTGATAATACTCATAAAGGAGTATATAGATGTCTTCGCATGGAGCTACGAAGATATACCCGGACTTGATCCACAGGTCGCTATGCACCGTCTGAACATCAAGCCCGACGTCAAGCCAGTCAAGCAGCAACAACGTCGATTTCGCCCAAACATCATGGAGGCTATTGAAGCCGAAGTTCACAAGCTCATTGCATGTGGCTTCATCCGGAGGAACAACATCCAGATTGGGTTGCTAATATCGTCCCCGTCCTCAAGAAGAACGGGAAAATACGGATTTGCATCGACTACCGTGATCTCAATATGGCCTGTCCTAAAGATGAATTCCCACTGCCCATCACCGACGTCATGATTGACAACACATGCGGGTTCGAAAGGATGTCTTTCATGGACGGCTTTTCAGGGTACAACCAGATTAAGATGTATCCCGATGACGAGAAGCATACTTCATTCCGAACACCATTGGGGGTATACTGCTACACTGTAATGCCCTTCGGACTGAAGAACGCCGGAGCAACCTACCAACGGGCAATGAGTACGATCTTCCGCGATCATCTCCGAAAAAACGGTGGAGTGCTATGTCGACGACATTGCCGTCAAAAGCCGCAACAAGAATGAACATCTTCGCGACCTGAGAACGATGTTCGACATAATGCGGGCTCATCAGCTGAAAATGAATCCAACAAAGTCCTTTTTGGGAGTGTCAAGTGGCAAGTTCCTTGGGTTTATTGTCACATCAAAAGGGATTCATCTTGACCCAGATAAGGTCAAAGCTATTCAGAGCATGCATCCACCAAGGAACCTCAAGGAGCTTAGAGGCCTGTAAGGCAGGCTGGCTTATATTAGGAGATTCATCGCAAATCTCTCAGGCCGCTGTCAGCCGTTCACCCGACTCATGAAAAAGGGTGCTTCCTTCATATGGGATCAAGCTTGCCAGGAAGCTTATGAAGACATCAAGAGGTACCTCACAAAACCTCCAGTCTTAGTGGCCCCTACATTAGGGAAACCGTTCTTGCTTTATGTAAAAGCTCTGGACTACTCCCTCGGTGCCCTCCTCGCTCAAAAGGACGACAACGGCCACGAGCAGGCCATTTATTATCTGAGCAGAACTCTCATAGGAGCGGAATCTCGCTACAACCCTATTGAGAAAGAGTGTTTAGCTCTCGTCTTCGCTGTCAGAAGACACGACATTATTTGGTCGGCCAGACCATACATGTCATCTCCAGAGTAAACCCATTGCGTCTTCTTATGACGAAGCCAGGATCATTGAATTCAAGATTGGCTAAGTGGGCACTTTTATTGTCTCAATACGACATGATCTTCACGCCTCAGAAGGCGGTTAAAGGCCAGGCCCTTGCAGAGTTCTTGGCTGCCCATCCAGTTCCGGAACACTCAAAGCTCCACGAAGATATCCCTGATGAGGTTTTTGAGTCTAATGCGACCTCAGAAGAGGAAGTATGGCAGATGTTCTTTGATGGAGCATCGCGAATGGGCCCTAAAGGCAAAATTATTGCCAGTGGGGGTTGTGTTTATCTCCCCACAGAATCATGTCTTGCCCAGAGCATTTTCTCTGACAGAATCGTGCTCCAACAATGTAGCAGAATATAATGCTCTGCTCATCGGTCTTCAACTCGCCCATGGAATGGGGGTACGCTACCTCGAAGCTTATGGCGATTCAAAACTGATCATCAATCAGGTCAAAGGCGAATACGAAGTCCGCCATGAGGACTTGGTGCCTTATTACCATACAGCCATCGAATTGGCTAACCTATTTGAAGGTTTCTACATCGGGCATGTGTCCCGATCTCAGAATACCAAGGCGGACGCTCTCGCTGCATTAGCGACGACGCTAGCCTTGCCAGCCGACACCGAGTATCACCTCACAGTCGCAACTCGACATCTTGTATGCTCCAAGCACATACTAAGAACTCGAGAAGTCTATAATGTCTCCACGGATCTTGAACCAAGAGACTGGCGCTTTCCTCTCATCGACTATGCTTTGCACGGTCTGCTTCCAGACGATCCCAAGGAAGCGGCGTCCATCAGACGAAGGTCTCTCCGATTCTATTACGATCCGACTTTGAAGACACTTTACCGTCGCTCATATGACGGTGTTCTCCTCCGTTGCCTTTCCAATTCAGAGGCACAGGAAGCGCTCCAAGAAGCGCATGACGGCATTTGCGGAGCTCATCAGCCAGGTCCAAAGCTCAAAGACAGGTTGCACAGACTTGGATACTATTGGCCAACTATGATAGCCGATGCCATCCAATACGCACGAAGGTGTAAAGCATGCCAGATTCATGCGGACTTCATACACCAGCCTTCGGAGCTGCTCCACCCAACTGTTGCTTCATGGCCATTTGAAGCATGGGGAATCGACGTCGTAGGGCCAATCAGCCCCTCTTCGACAAGAGGTCACCGGTTCATCCTGACAATAACTGATTACTTCTCAAAGTGGGCAGAAGCTATACCACTGCTTGAAGTCAAAACCCCTAATGTGGTTAACTTCATCAAGCACCATGTCATTCATCGATTTGGTGTCCCTAGGCGGATCATCCATGACAATGGTCCCCAATTCATGAGTCAGGTATTCTATCGATTCTGCGATAAATACCGAATTCAGAATGTGGCTTCAACTGCTTATAATCCCGCGCTAACGGCTTGGCGGAAGCATTCAACAAAACGATCATCAAGCTACTCAAGAAATTCGTCTCCTCGAACAAGCGAGATTGGGACGAAAAGCTTGGTGAATGTCTTTGGGCCTACCGAACCACGGTTCAGACACCGACAGGCAATACGCCTTTTTTCCTGGTATATGGGTGCGAAGCAGTCCTCCCATTGGAATCCAGATGCCATCGTTGCGAGTAGCTCTGATTACTAAAACTACATCAGAGGACAATGACCGCCTACGTCTTCAAGAGCTCGAAGCCCTAGACGAGAAGCGGCTCCAAGCGCAGCAGCACATTGAGCTGTATCAAGCTCGAATGTCAAAAGCCTTCAATAAGAAGGTCAAGCAGAGAATCTTCCAGAAAGGAGACCTGGTCTTAGCCGTCAGACGACTGATGGTTATGACGCACAAGACCAAAGGCAAATTTCAGCCTAAATGGGAAGGACCATTTGTGATAGAAACAGTCTATTCAAACGGAGCATACCGCCTCACGACTGCAGAGGGCGACCTACTCATGATGTCGATCAATGGCAAGTTCTTAAAGAAGTATTATCCTTAATCAAGGATCCTTCTCTTGATCAAGTTAACACTACACCTCTGATCAAGATCTCCGTGTCCAAAGCACACACAAAGAGAGCCTTTCTCTTCCTCCAAGTGAGATCATACAGCCATAAACCAACAGGAACCTGGCCGTGCACCGGTTATCCTAGAGGGGAATCAGGGTTATGCAGACATTAACCCGATAATCCAATATCCTTAATGATTAAGGATAGAGGAAAATGTTGGCTTTTAAGCCCGACATAAGTCCTTGACAACTCATCATGCTGAGGGGAATAGCATGGCTAGCCCGACTCAAACGGTAGTTGGTAAAGGCATATCAAACCCATTGGCAGCTGAGGGTTTGCTAAAAATCCTAAGGGACCTGTTCCCGTTTGATTCCCTCATTTTTCCCCGTGAAGACGAGACCTCCAAAATCACTTACCAATTCTCATCCATAGAATGGTAAGACCACATACACATTTCGCTGTTACGTTAACATTAAACCTATGACAGCAATTCCCTCGTTTCTCCCTGTGAGAGCGAGACCTCTAAAGTCACTTACCAATTCTCATCCATAGAATGGTAAGACCACATATACATTTCGCTGTTACGTTAACATTAAACCTATGACAGCAATTCCCTCATTTCTCCCTGTGAGAGCGAGACCTCCAAAGTCACTTACCAATTCTCATCCATAGAATGGTAAGACCACATATACATTTCGCTGTTACGTTAACATTAAACCTATGACAGCAATTCCCTCGTTTCTCCCTGTGAGAGCGAGACCTCCAAAGTCACTTACCAATTCTCATCCATAGAATGGTAAGACCACAAATACATTTCTCTATTACGTTAACATTAAACTTATGACAGTGATTCCCTCGTTTCTCCCCGTGAAAACGAGACTTCTCCCAAATTTCACTACAAACTCGATGCTCGTTGACATTTACAAAAGACGAGTATCACCAATTTTTGAATCTTGGTGGCGTCTCAATCGGTTATGTCATTGCGACCTCTGAACCAGCAGACAGCTAAGTCTCAATTCCGAGCCCTGTTGACATTTACAAAAGACAGGTCTCGATACTCGTTGACATTTACAAAAGATGAGTATCACCAATTTTTGAAGCTTGGTGGCGTCTCATCCGGTTATGTCATTGCGACCTCTGAACCAGCAGACAGCTAAGTCTTAATTCCGAGCCCTGTTGACATTTACAAAAGACAGGTCTCGATACTCGTTGACATTTACAAAAGACGAGTATCACCAATTTTTGAAGCTTGGTGGCGTCTCATCCGGTTATGTCATTGCGACCTCTGAACCAGCAGACAGCTAAGTCTCAATTCCGAGCCCTGTTGACATTTACAAAAGACAGGTCTCGATACTCGTTGACATTTACAAAAGACGAGTATCACCAATTTTTGAAGCTTGGTGGCGTCTCATCCGGTTATGTCATTGCGACCTCTGAACCAGCAGACAGCTAAGTCTCAATTTCGAGCCCTGTTGACATTTACAAAAGACAGGTCTCGATACTCGTTGACATTTACAAAAGACGAGTATCACCAATTTTTGAAGCTTGGTGGCGTCTCAATTGGTTATGTCATTGCGACCTCTGAACCAGCAGACAACTAAGTCTCAATTCCGAGCCCTGTTGACATTTACAAAAGACAGGTCTCGATACTCGTTGACATTTACAAAAGACGAGTATCACCAATTTTTGAAGCTTGGTGGTGTCTCAATCGGTTATGTCATTGCGACCTCTGAACCAGCAGACAGCTAAGTCTCAATTTCGAGCCCTGTTGACATTTACAAAAGACAGGTCTCGATACTCGTTGACATTTACAAAAGACGAGTATCACCAATTTTTGAAGCTTGGTGATGTCTCAATCGGTTATGTCATTGCGACCTCTGAACCAGCAGACAGCTAAGTCTCAATTTCGAGCCCTGTTGACATTTACAAAAGACAGGTCTCGATACTCGTTGACATTTACAAAAGACGAGTATCACCAATTTTTGAAGCTTGGTGGCGTCTCAATCGGTTATGTCATTGCGACCTCTGAACCAGCAGACAGCTAAGTCTCAATTCCGAGCCCTGTTGACATTTACAAAAGACAGGTCTCGATACTCGTTGACATTTACAAAAGACGAGTATCACCAATTTTTGAAGCTTGGTGGTGTCTCAATCGGTTATGTCATTGCGACCTCTGAACCAGCAGACAGCTAAGTCTCAATTCCGAGCCCTGTTGACATTTACTGTAATACCCCGTTTCTGAAATACGTACTAAGTTGCGTATTCTGATTTTTGATCGTATTTTTCTATTTACTTCCCGTATTTGACCAATTTCAATTTCAAATATCATTTTCTAATATATTAGATTTTAGGTGAATTTCTGGAATTTTCTAGAATTAAAATGAATTTCTTCAAAACCGGTGTCGACCAGTATCGCTGATCGATTCCTGGAATTTTAATTCCCAAACAGTTAGGAATTTCAAGAGAATCTTTTAGACATTATTTCTTAGAATGACATTTCTTATCTAAATACTTTTTTTTTAGAATTTTATAAATTTATGAAAATTCCAACGGAGTCGGTAGTTAACTGATTCCGGGAATTTTAGTTCCAAAACTATAAAGTATTTCTTCAAACGGATTTCTCTATACGTCTTCTTATATTATTCTTGATTTTTGGTAAAAATTACGAGTCGTTCCGAGATACTTGAATTTCGGACGATTTCGGTATTTTCCGAAATGTTTTCCGCATTCTCGATTTAAACCCGGGAATCAGTGTTTTCAATATTTTCATTTTTCAAAATTAAGAAAATATCTTTTCTTTTACAAATTCTTTTCCTTTTTCTTTTTCCTTTTTCTTTCCTTCTTTCCTTCCACCAACTTCCCAAAATATCTTCTCCTCCAAAATATCTAAAATCCCACCCACTTCCTCATTAATGCCCTCATTAACTCTTCATCTCCATGGCCGGCCACCATTGGCCAAGGGAGACAACCCCATCCTCCCCTATTTGCACAAAACCCCTCTCCAATTCTTTAATTTCATCCCCTTTACAAAAATCAAATCCTATATAAACTTTCCTTTACAATTCTTTTCTCTTTTTTCACTTCTCCATCTCAATCCCTAACTCCCAACCACCTCAAAGCCTTCACCATCTTCTTCTCAAGCTACCACACTCTTGGTTTTGGATCGCATCTCACTTCGTCGGAGGTATCGCCAAAGACCTAGTTGGTGACATCGTCGGCAAACGATCCTTCAAGACTCGTAGAACCTTCAAATAACCTTTCCTTGTGAGTATTTTTACTCACCAAGACTAGATCACTTCTTTGTGTACATGTGAAGATCATTCATATACACTTGTGTCATAAAAATCCCATTTTTAGGCCAACAAACAACCATCTGAAATTCTATTCTGTTTTCTGTTTTCTCCAGGATTAGTCGACTTGACCTAGAGACTAGTCGACTAACCCACTTTAGTTAAAACGTAGCTTTTCTGATTTTCACAGTTTTAGTCGACTAACCCATTTTTACCAGTCGACTAGACCCCCCTAGTCGACTACATTTTGACCCCTAGTCGACTAATTTTCCTTGAACCAAAAAATTACCAACTCTCGGCTCTAGTCGACTTATCCCAAATTATTAGTCGACCAGATACCTCTAGTCGACTATACATAGTACCCTAGTCGACTAACATGTCCCGGAAATTAATCCCAACTTTTTATATCACAGATTTAGTCGACTTGCGTACCCGTTAGTCGACTTATAGTTCACCAAGTCGACTACCCTTCCAACCCAAGTCGACTACCAAACTCTCTGGAAAACCACTTTAGTCGACTCCTGCGGACTATTAGTCGACTGAAGACCCTTATTAGTCGACTAATCTCCCACCTAGTCGACTAATTCTGACTATTTAACTTAGTTGTTTCCTTTTCTGATTTTGGACTTTAACCTCTATGCATGTGATACTTTGTTCATGTTTATGCTTCATAATCGATACCTCATGACATATTACTCGTTGGATCTCACCACTTATACTCCATGACTTGTTACCATGTATTTTCATGTTAGGACTTGTTAATTAATATATACATCTCCACCTTATCATGCCATCACTTACATCAAGCATGATAGACTCGACTTTTGTATAAAATAGACCAATTTACATTGGGTCCGGGGAAGACATGCGGATATCGATGTGTTCGTGTTTACAGTGGCTTTTAGGAGTGTTGTGCAACCCATGTTCCGGTCTAACCTGTGGGCCTCCAGGGGACCGAGGGGAGTGCTTGCTCCCTTTATTTCTGGTACCATCATGAAAAGGGCATACATAAGTCCCTCCAGTTGAGCCTAGCGGCTGGCTTCCGTCACCAAGCAACGGAACAATCAATGGCCGTTATCCCGGGTATGTACGGGGTCCACTGTAAACATAGTTCGTCGATACAACCGCTGATTTCCAATAACCCCCTTGCTTTATTGGGATATGGACCTATGTGCTCTGGGACGCTGGGTCACATAGTTAGATATCACAGTAAGACAAGTAATAATAATAAAATGTTAATTGTAGATCTATTATACGACTTTATCTATTCATGCTTTTCATATCTGTTAGTTGATATACTTGTATAGTCCCATCTTACTTGTACTCGTCCCTTAGCCACTTGGCTGCAGCTATCTATTGTTTATATGTCTTGATTCCTTGGATTTGCATATTCAGATTCCGAGACCTGGAACGAAGTGGATCCTTCCACGGAAGATCAGGCATACTTCAGTGAGCAGGCTGACCAGCTCTAGTTCCCTCGTGCCGTACTCCTCTTTTTGGCTCACGAGTCTCCATCTCTTACGTGAGCACCTTGTGTATATCTTTGTATATATTCTTTTGGACTTGGTTGTGAAAACAAAACACTTGTAAAGTGTAACAGTTATCATAACTTGTATAACTTTGTATTTGTACTTCTATAGTTGGCATATGACTATACCACGCTTTGTGTTGTACTCTGATTTTGTATTGTACGTTTATGCTTAGCGTATATACGTGGGGGCATTTCTGACCTACGTATATACGTCGCAGTGACGTCCCCGTATCCGTGGAATCGGGGCGTTACAGGTTGGTATCAGAGCCTAGGCTCTCAAACCTAAAGTACAATCAAGTGGCAAATTCTAGTAATTTGCTTATGCCAACTACAATGTACAAAGTTATAGAGTCCTTCTTGCTTCCTTCATTGATCAATTCCTTCGTATCCTAAACTCCTTTCAATTGTTTCCAATTCCAGTTATCATACGGTATGGAGAGACGATCGGGTCGTAACAACATCGGGCAGGTGCCCAATGGACCCGTAGGAGGAGAGAATGCTGATGTCCTGAGAATCATTCAGACTATGGTGGAAAACCAACAACAGCAGATGCAGAACCAGCAACAGCAGATGGAAAATCAGCAGCAGCAGACCGAGCTCCTTAGACAAGAGTTAGCAGCCCCGAAGGAACAGAAGCCCGGGAATGTATCAGACTTCAGAAGACTACAGCCTGCTATATTCACGGGGAGCGAGAAACCATTGGAGGCGGAGCAATGGTTGACGGACACGACAGACCTACTAAATGCAGCCCGTGTCCCGAAGGAGAACCAAGTTGAAGTCGCCAAGATTCAGCTTAAAGACATAGCTCGGACTTGGTGGCTTGCAGAGGAGGCCCGCTTGGAGAGACCTATCTCTTGGGATACGTTCTCCAAGAGTTTCTACAGCCGCTTTTTCCCTGCTACAGCGCAGAAAGATATGGAGGAGCAATCATCAGACTCCAGCAGGGGAACAGGTCCGTGGACGAGTATGCCGCGGAGTTTCTCAGATTGAGCCGCTTCGCGCCATATATGGTGACGGACGAAGAGAAGAGAGCAAGCAGGTTTCAGCAGGGCCTGCAGTTGGACTTACAGGCCTTCTTGATGTCTCAACAGATGAAGACCTATTCTGAGGTTCTCACCGTCGCTCGAGAGGTAGAGCGGGTGTTACAGAGGAAGCAAGAGAACCAGGCCATGAAGAGGCCGTTTGTACCCATGGGAAGAGGGGGCCCATTTAGAGCAGCGAAGATTCAGAGGCAACCTTTCAGACCGGCTCCTTACCAGACAGCCCAACCATCTACCTTCTGCAACTTCTGTCTGAAACCAGGACACACTCGAGCAAATTGCCGTAGAGCAAATGGGTGGTGCCTGATATGTGGTTCCAGAGATCATTCTATAGGGGCTTGTCCACACAGGAGATTGGAGATAGCCAACCAGACCTTGCCATTACTTCCAGGACCGAGTGGACAGCGGGCAGTACCAGGGCCACTTGGGCAGAGAAGCCAGGGACCGGTGATGAGGAGAGCACCCCTTCCTCCACAACATGTCATTCGCCCAGTACAGAGAGGAGGTAGGACGTCAACAGGGCGTGGCAGAGGTCAGGCTTACAACTTGACGGAAGCAGAGGCTGAGGCTTCAGAGGAGGTGATTACAGGTAACATCAGAGTTCATGCAAAGCCTGTTCTCGCTTTATTTGATTCGGGTGCATCCCACTGTTACATCTCAGATAAATTTGTGGCTTTACATTCAATACCTGTTAAGGCTTTAGACCACAAATGGGAGATAAGTACAGGGAATGGGGTAGTCATATCATCTAGAGTGTGTACTGATTGTCCAGTAGAACTGTGTGATAAGACCATGGCCATAGATATGCTCGTACTAGACACCAAAGGGTACGACGTGATCTTAGGCATGACCTGGCTCAGTCAGTACTATGCTGTGATTGATTGTAGGGAGAAGAAGATCAAGTTTAGAATTCCACTTCAACCAGAGTTCCAGTTTAGTGGAGAAGTGAAGACCACCAAGGGAAAGTCTCAGATTACTTCTTCGGAGGTTCAGAAGCAGAAGGTGCCGGTGTGGGATGAATTCCCGGAGGTGTTTGCTGAGATCATAGGACTGCCACCTGTCAGGATGATTGAGTTCTCCATCGAGACTATTCCAGGAGCAGCACCTATATCCAAGGCTCCGTACAGGATGGCACCGACGGAGTTGGAGATCCTGAAGAAGCAGCTGCAGGAGTATTCAGATAAGGGAGTGATTAGGCCAAGTACTTCACCATGGGGAGCTCCAGTACTGTTGGCCAACAAGAAGGATGGTAGTAAGAGACTTTGTATTGATTACAGGGAATTGAACAAGGTCACCATCAAGAACAGGTATCCCCTTCCCAGGATTGATGATCTATTTGATCAGCTTAATGGAGCCCGTGTGTTCTCCAAATTGGATTTACAGTCGGGTTACCACCAGCTGAGGGTGAAGAAGGAGGACATACCGAAGACGGCATTCAGGACCCGATATGGCCACTATGAGTTTCTTGTTATGCCTTTCGGAGTCACCAATGCCCCTGCAGTGTTTATGGACTTGATGAACCGAGTGTTCTCGCCTTTCTTGGATCAGTTTGTTGTTGTTTTCATCGACGACATCTTGATCTATTCAAAGAACAATAGGGAGCATGCTGAACACTTGAGGATTGTGTTGCAGACACTTCAGCAGGAGCAGCTTCATGCCAAGAGAAGTAAGTGTGAATTCTGGCTGGACAGTATAGCATTTCTTGGACATATGGTGTCAGCAGAAGGTATCTCAGTTGATCCGAGCAAAGTCCAGGCAGTAAAGGATTGGCCAGTTCCGAGGACGGTGACGGAGATAAAGAGTTTTCTTGGACTAGCTGGATATTACAGACGTTTCGTCCAGGATTTCTCTCGGATTGCAGCTCCGTTAACCCAGCTCACCCGGAAAGGAGTAAGGTATATTTGGACAGAGGAGTGTGATGCAGCCTTCGAGCAGTTGAAGCAGAAGCTCATTTCAGCTCCTATCTTGAGAACTCCCTCAGGGAGAGGAGGGATGGTCATCTTTAGTGATGCATCAGGTAAAGGCCTGGGGTGTGTGCTTATGCAACATGATCATGTGATAGCATATGCATCTAGGCAATTGAAGCCTCATGAGAGGAATTACCCAACTCATGACTTGGAGTTGGCGGCAGTGATCTTTGCCTTGAAGATTTGGAGGCACTATCTTCTGGGAGATAAAGTGCTGATATATACAGATCACAAGAGCCTCAAGTATATCTTTTCACAGAAAGAGCTGAACATGAGGCAGAGACGGTGGCTGGAGCTTATGGCAGATTATGATATTGACTTGCAATATCATCCAGGCAAGGTCAATACAGTTCCAGATGCCCTGAGCAGGATGCCAGAGAACAGAGTGTTAGTCCAAATCACTCAACAGAAGGAGTTGATTCAGGACTTTATCAGATTGGACTTGATGGTGGTTCGAGGAGCTGAGAAGGCAGGACAGCTTATGACCTTGCAGATCCAGTCTTCATTGATAGAAGAGATCAAGGAAGCTCAGAAGAAGGACCCCAGACTACAGACATTCCGAGTTCAGGTGGAGGCTGGATTGAGGACGGATATTTGTATTCGTCCGGATGGTGCATTGTACTTTGGAGGTAGACTTTGTGTTCCCCAAGGGGAAGTTAGACAGAAGATTTTGGAGGAAGCACATAGTTCAGCCTATTCTATACATCCGGGAGGAAACAAGATGTACCAGGACTTGAAGAAGCACTTTTGGTGGAATGCCATGAAGAGAGAGATAGCTCAGTTTGTAGCTAAGTGCTTGGTGTGCCAGCAAATAAAGATTGAGCATCAGAGATCAGCTGGGCTTCTTCATCCTTTGCCAATACCTGAATGGAAGTGGGAGCACATCACTATGGACTTTGTCACGGCATTACCTCGTAGTCCCAAAGGTAATAATGCTGTGTGGGTTATCATTGATCGTCTCACCAAGTCAGCTCATTTCATACCATTCAGGGTGGGTCAGACTACAGAAGTTCTGGCAGATAAGTATGTGAAGGAGATAGTTCGTCTGCATGGAGTTCCAGTCAGTATTGTATCCGATAGAGATACCAGATTCAGATCTCATTTCTGGGAGAGTCTCCAAGAGAGTCTGGGAACTCGTCTGAAGTTCAGTACAGCCTATCATCCTCAGACAGACGGACAATCTGAGAGGACCATCCAGATCCTCGAGGACATGCTTAGAGCCTGCATGATTGAGTTCAGGGGTTCATGGGAAGATCATCTTCACTTGGCTGAGTATTCTTATAACAACAGTTATCAGGCAAGTATTAAGATGGCACCTTTTGAGGCACTGTATGGGAGGAAATGCAGGTCACCGATTTGTTGGGATGAAGTCGGTGAGAGGAGTCTATTGGGGCCAGAGATTTTGATCCAGACCACAGAGAAAGTCAGGATTATCAGAGATCATCTCAAGGCAGCTCAGAGTCGGCAGAAGAGCTGGGCAGATTTGCAGAGGAGGCCATTGGAATTCGGAGTTGGAGATCATGTGTTCTTGAAGATTTCACCTACCAAGGGAGTAATCCGGTTCGGCACTCGTGGGAAACTAAGTCCGAGATATATCGGCCCATTCGAGATATTGGATCGAGTGGGAGATGTGTCTTATCGATTGGCGTTGCCGCCATCGTTGGACGGAGTTCATAATGTTTTCCACGTGTCTCAGTTGAGGAGGTATGTTAAGGATGACAGCCATATTTTGGATCATTCCGAGCTGGAGCTACAACCGGATTTATCATATCAGGAGCAGCCAATGGCCATCTTGGATAGGAGTGTGAAGACACTGAAGAACAAAGCCATACCTTTAGTGTTGGTGTCTTGGAACCGCCATGCGCCAGGAGAGGCCACTTGGGAACGAGAGGACGTCATCCGAGAGCGTTATCCTCAACTCTTCTCATCTTGATTGGTTAGACTCTTTCCTTTACTCTTTTCTATTTGTTATCTCTCATCCTAGCCTTATCTATCTGTTACCATTCCTGTTACCCTTCACCTTATGAAATTTCGAGGACGAAATTTTTGTAAGGTGGGTAGATTGTAATACCCCGTTTCCGAAATACGTACTAAGTTGCGTATTCTGATTTTCGATCGTATTTTTCGATTTACTTCCCGTATTTGACCAATTTCAATTTCAAATATCATTTTCTAATATATTAGATTTTAGGTGAATTTCTGGAATTTTCTAGAATTAAAATGAATTTCTTCAAAACCGGTGTCGACCAGTATCGCTGATCGATTCCTGGAATTTTAATTCCCAAACAGTTAGGAATTTCAAGAGAATCTTTTAGACATTATTACTTAGAATGACATTTCTTATCTAAATACTTTTTTTTTAGAATTTTATAAATTTATGAAAATTCCAACGGAGTCGGTAGTTAACTGATTCCGGGAATTTTAGTTCCAAAACTATAAAGTATTTCTTCAAACGGATTTCTCTATACGTCTTCTTATATTATTCTTGATTTTTGGTAAAAATTACGAGTCGTTCCGAGATACTTGAATTTCGGACGATTTCGGTATTTTCCGAAATGTTTTCCGCATTCTCGATTTAAACCCGGGAATCAGTGTTTTCAATATTTTCATTTTTCAAAATTAAGAAAATATCTTTTCTTTTACAAATTCTTTTCCTTTTTCTTTTTCCTTTTTCTTTCCTTCTTTCCTTCCACCAACTTCCCAAAATATCTTCTCCTCCAAAATATCTAAAATCCCACCCACTTCCTCATTAATGCCCTCATTAACTCTTCATCTCCATGGCCGGCCACCATTGGCCAAGGGAGACAACCCCATCCTCCCCTATTTGCACAAAACCCCTCTCCAATTCTTTAATTTCATCCCCTTTACAAAAATCAAATCCTATATAAACTTTCCTTTACAATTCTTTTCTCTTTTTTCACTTCTCCATCTCAATCCCTAACTCCCAACCACCTCAAAGCCTTCACCATCTTCTTCTCAAGCTACCACACTCTTGGTTTTGGATCGCATCTCACTTCGTCGGAGGTATCGCCAAAGACCTAGTTGGTGACATCGTCGGCAAACGATCCTTCAAGACTCGTAGAACCTTCAAATAACCTTTCCTTGTGAGTATTTTTACTCACCAAGACTAGATCACTTCTTTGTGTACATGTGAAGATCATTCATATACACTTGTGTCATAAAAATCCCATTTTTAGGCCAACAAACAACCATCTGAAATTCTGTTCTGTTTTCTGTTTTCTCCAGGATTAGTCGACTTGACCTAGAGACTAGTCGACTAACCCACTTTAGTTAAAACGTAGCTTTTCTGATTTTCACAGTTTTAGTCGACTAACCCATTTTTACCAGTCGACTAGACCCCCCTAGTCGACTACATTTTGACCCCTAGTCGACTAATTTTCCTTGAACCAAAAAATTACCAACTCTCGGCTCTAGTTGACTTATCCCAAATTATTAGTCGACCAGATACCTCTAGTCGACTATACATAGTACCCTAGTCGACTAACATGTCCCGGAAATTAATCCCAACTTTTTATATCACAGATTTAGTCGACTTGCGTACCCGTTAGTCGACTTATAGTTCACCAAGTCGACTACCCTTCCAACCCAAGTCGACTACCAAACTCTCTGGAAAACCACTTTAGTCGACTCCTGCGGACTATTAGTCGACTGAAGACCCTTATTAGTCGACTAATCTCCCACCTAGTCGACTAATTCTGACTATTTAACTTAGTTGTTTCCTTTTCTGATTTTGGACTTTAACCTCTATGCATGTGATACTTTGTTCATGTTTATGCTTCATAATCGATACCTCATGACATATTACTCGTTGGATCTCACCACTTATACTCCATGACTTGTTACCATGTATTTTCATGTTAGGACTTGTTAATTAATATATACATCTCCACCTTATCATGCCATCACTTACATCAAGCATGATAGACTCGACTTTTGTATAAAATAGACCAATTTACATTGGGTCCGGGGGAAGACATGCGGATATCGATGTGTTCGTGTTTACAGTGGCTTTTAGGAGTGTTGTGCAACCCATGTTCCGGTCTAACCTGTGGGCCTCCAGGGGACCGAGGGGAGTGCTTGCTCCCTTTATTTCTGGTACCATCATGAAAAGGGCATACATAAGTCCCTCCAGTTGAGCCTAGCGGCTGGCTTCCGTCACCAAGCAACGGAACAATCAATGGCCGTTATCCCGGGTATGTACGGGGTCCACTGTAAACATAGTTCGTCGATACAACCGCTGATTTCCAATAACCCCTTGCTTTATTGGGATATGGACCTATGTGCTCTGGGACGCTGGGTCACATAGTTAGATATCACAGTAAGACAAGTAATAATAATAAAATGTTAATTGTAGATCTATTATACGACTTTATCTATTCATGCTTTTCATATCTGTTAGTTGATATACTTGTATAGTCCCATCTTACTTGTACTCGTCCCTTAGCCACTTGGCTGCAGCTATCTATTGTTTATATGTCTTGATTCCTTGGATTTGCATATTCAGATTCCGAGACCTGGAACGAAGTGGATCCTTCCACGGAAGATCAGGCATACTTCAGTGAGCAGGCTGACCAGCTCTAGTTCCCTCGTGCCGTACTCCTCTTTTGGCTCACGAGTCTCCATCTCTTACGTGAGCACCTTGTGTATATCTTTGTATATATTCTTTTGGACTTGGTTGTGAAAACAAAACACTTGTAAAGTGTAACAGTTATCATAACTTGTATAACTTTGTATTTGTACTTCTATAGTTGGCATATGACTATACCACGCTTTGTGTTGTACTCTGATTTTGTTTTGTACGTTTATGCTTAGCGTATATACGTGGGGGCATTTCTGACCTACGTATATACGTCGCAGTGACGTCCCCGTATCCGTGGAATCGGGGCGTTACATTTACAAAAGATAGGTCTCGATACTCGTTGACATTTACAAAAGACGAGTATCACCAATTTTTGAAGCTTGGTGACGTCTCAACCAGTTATGTCATCGTGACCTCTGAATTGACAGATAGCCAAGTCTCATTATCCAACCCAACAAGAACTATGTTCTCAAGAAATTGCACTACAATTCGGAATCGCAATTCAAAAAGAAGAACAAGGTTGAAGATTCGACAAAAGAAGAAAGAATTTTCATTCATTTCAAGAGGATAAAGTACATGGAGCTACAAGCGCACACTGTACGATCTGAGCCGCTCTCCGAGGGTGTTTAGCCTCGTCTTCCTGTCATCAGCAGCCTGGGCAACCGCTTGTGACCTCAGCTCAGCCTCATTGAAATCTTCCGCATGAGCCAGACGAGCTTCGGCCTCCGCCAAAGTTGCCTTCTGTGACAACTCCTGCCGCGCAAGCTCTTCACTCTGAGCTTTGAGTTGTTCAAGCCGCGCAGTTTCCTCAAGACGCACCGGTATGGCCTTGGATAAGAGGAGATTAGCTTTCCTGATCATTTCCTCAGCCTTCACAATCTTATCCTCAGCGCCGAGAAGAGCACTAGTGGAGGCGTCAATTGCACTTCCAACCTCCGCTTACCTTGTCTCCAAGGATTTCAAGTCGGAAGAGATAGCCTTAGCAGCCTCTTGAGCGGCAAGCCGGGTCTCGTGCTTTTGAGCAATGAGAAGCGCGAGCCGGTCATCAACTAAAGACTCCGGGTCCGAACAGTGGAGGCGGCGCCATTCCTCCGCATCCTTCTCAAATTCATCCACCAGGAGCTCCAAAGCAGTGGCCTGGTGATACCCCTCAAAGTCCTGAATACTCTCAATATCACGGGAGAGGACCCCCTTTAACCTTGAGAATGGCATAGTCGAGCCCTTCAGAACCAGGTCGATAGTTCGCCCTAAGCCTTTATAAAAGTTATCGACCAGGTCACCGATGTAATCGTTCTCGACCTCAGCCACTTCCGGTAAAGAGGCAACCTCGAAATAGTCCACCAGCCTGGTCGACGCCGTCGCAGAAGAAGCAGCGGGAGCACTGACAGCAGCCGGACAAGCCGAGGGTGATCTCGGCGGAGTCCTCATCGAGACCAGAACGCCAGCCACCGCGGAAGAAGGACTAGCAACCACCTCCTGAGTAGCAGGCTCGACCACCAGGGTTGGAGAAGTAGGACTTGTGATCACCCTCAGCTCCGTACTTGGCAAAATTGTCGGCACCCCACTCGTTGATACAGTTGGGAGTGAGGACACCTCCGGGACTGCCGCCTCCGCAACTTCTGGCCTTTTGGCTGATTTGGGCCGATAAGAAGGCAGGTCGCCATACAGCGTGTCCAACATAGCAGCATCCGCCGCGGTCAAAGCGCTCGTGTCACCCCTTGGCCCTTCGGGGGGATCCTTCGGCTCTCTTAAAGCTGATGCACCTTGAGGTCGAACACCTGTAACAAAACTACGGTTAGTCGGGACACTACATGCAAAAGAAGCCAAGAGGTTAGGACAATACCAAAGGATGATGTTGCCTCGAACATCTCGTCAGCCGCATCAGTCTCCAGGGTCTCCATCGGAAAATTTTTGCCAGAATCAGCACGAACAGCCGGCTCGCTTTTGCTTGCCGAGTATCCTGTGGACCACCCAATAGAGCTCGATGCCTCAGGACTTCCTTTAGAAGTCCCAGCGCCCGAGGGACCAATGTCGGCTGCATCACCTCCGGACTCCTCCGCGTGAGTAAAGGAACCAACAGCAGTCCCATAAGCGAATAGGGGATCATAATGTTCCCCTTGCTCCCCAACCGCCTCAGCTCCTGCAATAAGAAGCAAATAATGAGTTATTTGGGATACACCAAAGGCGTATTATATGGATGGGGTTAATCTTACCCAGACCCGGAGCAAATTCACCGCTAGTCGGTTCAGCGACCAACGGTTCAGCCGCTAATGGGGCAGCAAGAGGAATCACTGCAGAGGGACGGTCCTCCGCCATAATTGTAGGAGCCTGGCGACGGGGCTTCTTCGCCAACGACCTCCTGCGGGATTCACTCCCACGCTTCCTCTTGAAGTGGACGTCAGAATCCTCTTCTTCCACTTCTCCCGCACGTCGTGGGGAAGATGTCCCCACCACACCAGAGCCAGCCGCATGAGTATCAGCTCCCGTCCCCGCCTCAAAGTGAGGACTCCCTGCATCAGAAGCCTCGCTATCATCTACAGCGATGAACTCCTCCAAGCCAGGGACACGAACCCGTTTGCCTTTCTTTCTCTCAGAAGCCTTCTGCTTCAGTCGATGAGAGATTAACTTCACGCCCGAACGGTTGGCATTGAACCCAAGAGGTGTGGAGTTGGAAGCCGCATACCACTGGCAAAAGTACAGGGTCGTCAGAAGATTGGGATCCTTCAATGGCGTGCGCAGCCACGCCCCAGTGCCACCAGCAGTAAAGAATCGCCAGGCACGGGCCCCATCGATGAGACTCCCCATGAAGGCTAAATCGAGATTGGGGTTGCCCACATACAGCTGGTCGTACCCAAATTGTCGAGCAAACCGGCTTGGGATGTAAGGTTCTAAATAGCAGACATCCCCGCTTCTATACAATAAATGTGAGGGCCGGATGCTGACCAGCCACTCAAAAACCCCCCGACTCATGAGAGACCGTCCTGACTCCGCATCTCGGAATTCCTCGTCGTATCCTGCGCCCCGAATGCGAGGAAAACAGCGGAATAGGTTGTAAGCGTCATGACGACGCACTAACTTGCGGGCCTCGGCCACGTAGGTCTTCAGCCAGGAACATCCTTCGAATCGGCGGAGAAGAGCCATTCGAACACCTTGCGGAGGGTCCTCTCCAGCTTCAATCAAAGAAGGGCAGTGCAAGGCAAACCACGCCATTAAGTAAGTGTATGGCAGACCCACCCTAGGATTGGGTCCATCACAAGGCAGGATGGCACTCTTCCCATGCCTCGTCGCCGGTGGCCTGCAGAAAGCCTCCGTTAATGCACGAAGGCCTCTTTGAATACAGCACACCATGGCCTGAAGGAGACCCAGACGGTGGCCATGGACCAAGCGAACGGCAGGCAGCAAAACATTCGGATGGACGATGTCACCCGAGGAGGATGGCACTACGCATTTCTTCAACCAGACGGTTAAGAAACTGGCCAACTGTGCCTTCCGGGACATCGGCTGACGAGCCTGATGGTGAAAGCTCCGAAGGACATCACCCTTCTTATAGGGACCATCGTCTTCTGTCATGACAATATCCCTTTGGAGGCATACCTCCATCCGTTCAAAAATGTCGCCATCTGCAACTCCACAATGAGCTGCCTCAGGAGCATTCTTCATATCTGGGAATAGGTAACTTCCCCAGTTCTTCAAGCTCTTCGAGCTACCCTTGCTGCCACCATGGATGCTAGAACAAATGTGCAAATGGCACATTAACTCCAGATAAGTCTCAAATAAAGCAGGCTCCTGCTTCTCCAGCAGAGCCAACTCCGTCTCGCATGGAAAGTACTCTTCATACGGGAGAGACCCGAAAGGCAGGGCAGAGATTTCCCTCATCTCGTGCAAGGTCATGCCCAACTCGCCAACTGGGGTGAAGAAAGTCCCCGAAGCTGGGCAATACAACTCAAGGATGGCGTAGAAGCATGCCACCTTCATATCAATGCCGTAGCATGTCGCCCTTACGGCCTCATAGAGGTTCAACCTCTCCAAGTCCTCCTCGAAGTGAGCGAGGATATAGTTGGTCAAGTCCGCCCACCATGTCTTTGGGGGATGAACCCAACCAGGAGTCCTGAAGTCAGTGGCGGGATAATTCCCGTCAACTGCGCAGAATTGGGTGCCAAAGGTCTGCGCCACAGCCGGATTCTCTCCTACCGGAAGCTCCCGCGACACGTTTCCAGGATATAGGCCTATTATGTTGTGAGGAGGTCCCGCCCTTGAAAAATCAGGAGACTGAGATTTCAATCTCCCGACGTGGACGGACTCGACACTTCAGCTCACGCCCCATGCCATCTTCCGAGCCTGAGTTACACACTCAAAAGAAGACAAAGGAAAGTGCCGCTTGTTAGACGGAAGATAAAACTTCTCGCCATCCAACTCGAAGATCCACTGTCCCTCGCCTGCCTGCAATTGGCGATCAGGATCGGACGCAGCATCTCCGAACATGAAATTGGGCTTTTTATAAGTCCGACGGTCGATGTCTTCAAGAGGAGCGGTGGTTAGAATACTCCTCATGGTGAGCGGGTCACCACCATGGATAAGCGTGTCCCAGACGACGGAACTCCGCTCACTAAAGAGAGAAGCCTGGCCATAGAATTGAAGGCTGATGCTGCCATCCGCTCGGCTGGTCATCCCAAACAGACTATTCAAGGGACCAGGGGTGTAGGGCACTGCAAAGAAAGAAAAAGGAAAAGAACTATGATTAGTTCAACAATCAAGCGGACATGGAGATATAAGATTCGCTAAGGCATAGCCTCGCCCCGTGAGCAAGGCCAGTAAAGCGACAGCCTCGACAAAGCTTGATCTCGCAGACAAATCTGCATTTTGCAGAAAACGTCTAAATACCAACTTCGCTTAAGCAGGAAGTGTTATAGCCCTAAGGGCTGACGTCATCAAGAGGGTGTTATGGTCAAGAGTCATCCTTCGTGGCCATGACTGAAGAGACAGACCCGAGTCCTGTTCCTCAAACAAGACGAAGACAGCCCAAGTAATGGCTTCATACGGAAGCCCAAAGAAGAACTGTTCAGTTCTTAATTCCCTGTACAAAGAAGATAGGGAAATTCAGGGAAACGAGTTCCCTAACGAGGACAGATCATATTCGATCGTCCTGATAAGCCAAATACCGGCTTTAAAAGAAAGAGACCGCAGTCCCTAATTAGGAGAGAAAGTCTCTTACCGGCGATTGGTCGCTCGATGACCAGAAGAGGAGGACCCTCCGTTGCAGAAGTCGCCACTTCTTTCCCCGCTCGTCTTTTGGGCGCCATTGAAGAGCTGCAAGAGTTCTCAAAGTTCTCTGAACGAAGAAGGAAGAGGGAGAGGGAAAGTCAAGAAATTTCTCTGAAAAAGGAGATCTTTTCCTGTTCAGCCCGATCGGGCTTTTATAGGCCAATCAGTGCCTGAAACGAGGCCTCGAAAAGGGCGTACGCCGCCGTTTCAAATTAATTCGAAACGCCACCCAAAGCGCCTCCCCGAGAAGCGCTGCTTCGATCCCATTAAGGGTTAACTTCGCCCTGGATTAAAATGCGGGCTTCGCGCAATCCTTCAGGGACTTCGCCGAAAGGCTTATCTTAGCCCCTTAAAAAGGCGCTGTTCGCGGACATACCAGTTTCGCGAAGTTCATTCAAAGAAGGGACTATGCCCTTAACTCCGCATACAGTTTCCCGCTATGGCCAAACTTTCAATGAAAGTAAGCAAAAATCAGAGGATCAGAAGATGAACTTTCATTGATTTAAAAGGAAGGGTACATTGATATTACATCAAAGTTGTGTTTCATACAACACATTCAGTGGCTCGACAGGGTCATTTGCGCAAAAGGCATACAAGCGATTTTATCTGCTTCTAAGTCAGACCGACTGGACACGAAAGGCCTTCCTCCTACACAAGGCTGTAACCAGTTGTGTCACGGAGACACGGCCATAATTCTCCACAAAAATGGCAGATTTTGCCACTAGAAAGCGAGGTCATCTTTGTTGAAGCCTGGCAATAAAACTTATCGCCGCCAACACGTCAGACCACCTATAATGGGAATTGGCATTGATGTCAGTGGTCCGACAGGTGTGATGCCTGCTCTCCCGAAGTGGATCGTCCCCGACAAAGGCCACCAAAGTTCAAAGTTGGCAATGATGCCAGTGATCTCACAGGTGATGCCCACTACCCCGAAGCGGATCATTTCCGACAAAGCGGCTACCAGCCTCACCTCAGAACGAATCATCTCGTATAAGAGGCTGCCAATAGCCTCTGGGACACGCACCCGCTGCCCCGAATTGTTCCTCCTGCTTAAAAGTAAAGCTTCAACTGGGGAAGCATAAGGCAACTTTTCGGTCTCTTTCATCAAGACACAAGATCGGCGAACATAGCTCACTGCAATGCAAAATTGGAGCAAGTTAGCAGTTAAACACAAAAGACACTGCAAAAGCGCTAAAGCCGAATTCTTTGGGGCGAACCAATCCGATTTTGATTGGGGCAGAGGATAAGCCTCGCTTGCACAGCGATGATGGGCTGGCTCAGCAAACGCCAAGTCCTAGCCTCGCATATATGGCTAAGCCAGACTGATCCTATGGGACACAGTCTTAGCTTCACCTATATGGCAAGACTGGCTCAACCTTGAAGATACCAAGTCCCAAGTTCTACCTGTGCAGCGGACTTAACATGCAGTGATCTTTTTCTGATCAAGTCAAGATGATAGCTTCATTGGGAAGCTATGCCAAAATCCTTCTCTGTAGATCAGTTAAATAGAGAACAAGGGAAGCTAATCCCTGAAGCAGCCGCTAAAGCTGAATTAAGGGAGATGAATTCCCTAAAATCGGTAAAGTCGTTGAACGATCAAGACTTACCGGTCCTTGGCCGGATAACGACCAGAGTGGGCATTCCCACTAATTCAGAGATCTGAGTATCTCTCTCAACCAGAGAAGAGAAGAAGAAGAGCAGATCGCTTCTCTTCAGAGGACCTCAAGTGTCCTATTTATAGGCCCCATGGCCTGAGCGCTGCCGCCTCAAGCGTGAAAGCACGAGCGCATTTAAGGCATTTACTGCGCCTTGAGAAAAGGAATGGTTTCCCTTGGAACCGTGCAAAGGAAGAAACGTCTCCTTCATAAAGGCACTTATGGCACCTTGAAGAAAGGGAATATCCTCCCTTGGAAACGTGCAAATCAGAGAATATCTCCCTCGATCAGCACAGAGAAAGGAGTAATCCTCCTCGTAACTGGCCAACGGCAGTTGACCTCGGGAAAGCGACAGATGTTCCAGAGCGAACCTATCTAGCTGCGAAGCTACCCAGACGCGAGTCTGCATGATTCCTCGGCGAATCTACATTCCAAAGCAGGATTTAAAGCGAAGCTGAACTCAACCATCATGACGACGTTCATTCACCACCTATCAAAATAGTTCAAAGTATTTCAAAGTCTGAGCCATTGCAGACTTTCGAAAACTTTGAAGGGGGTCTTGTTGACACTTAAAAAAGACAAGATTCTTATTGGTCCGAACAATGTCTAAACTTGTTGACATTTACAAAAAACAAGTGACAGACGAGCTGAAGACCAGTTTTCACCCATCTCCGAGGGACAAGGAAGCAACTTGGACTCCACTGATCCAGCAAGCAGACAGTGAACCCAGATTGTTTCTAAATAGACCTCAGCAGGTCTAAAATGCTAGCACTTAGCATCACATGAGCCCAAAGGGATAGCCTCGCTTGAGAGGCTAATATCACCCAACTTCGCCTTGAAGCCATTCAAAGCCTCGCCAAGAAGCTGACTCGCAAACTTCGCCACAGAGGACTTCCAGCTCCGCCAAAGGTTTCTTTCGGACTTCGCCAGAAACCGTCTCTAGCTCCGCTACGAGCTCAATGCGGACAGCTTCGCTATTGATCTGCTATGGTCAACCTTTGACCAATCAAATCTCCGGATGAGATCAAATCCAATCAAGATCAAATCAGAGATCAAATTTGGCAGTTGATTGCCACAATCTCTTGACTCTTCTAAAACGAGTAAGAAGATCAGGGGAAATCCTCCAACGATATGGAAAGGATCAAGAAGATCAACCGACCTGCCAATTCTAGCTTCGCAGAAGCTGATCCTAGCCTCGCAGCAAGGCTACTTTCCAGATTTAAACAGATTTGATTCAATCTGTTTCCATATCTTCAAGGGTCGATTATACCCTTGCTCTCCCTATAAATAGCCCATCAGGGGTACAAGACCAGAGAGAGATCGATCGATCGAAGACAAAAAGAGGACTCCACAAGCAGAGGCTTCTTCATAACACACCGTGCGCTCTCGAACTCAGAGACCTTTTAGAGAATTATTTTCTCTAACTAGGGTGTTGAAACCGTAACATCGTCCTTCTTCTCAAGGAATCTCCGGAACCAGGCGAGAAGCAATTCCTAATTGAAGGCAATTTTGAGAAGCAGTAAGAGGGTTCTACCAACCCTCTGTTCTCTGATTCCCCGAACCAGGCGAGAAGGGAATCTCATCGCTCGCATCGTCAAAGGGACAAAGTGGTCGCGCGCTGACCAGACTCCTATCGGCACACTTCTCCAGAATCTCTGAGGAGATCTACTTGTAATCTTTTTTAAGAATACTTGTAATTTAGCTCCTCAAACTCTTTTTTTGTAAGTTTTCCCCTTTTCAAACATAATGGAAAACAGCAAGATCATCATATGACAAGTCAACATTCTCATCAAGCTTAGATTCAGAATTTACCTCAAGGGGGTTATCCCTTTGGACCATGTAGCATAAGTTGGAAGCATCACTTCCATCATAGCTGGCATTCTTGTACTCATAGCTGGAATTTCCAAGCTCAGATACAGGTGAGTTCTCAACTGTACCTGATTGTATTGTTGGTAAGAGTCAGAGCATACAGGTGGTTACCCACACCAGGTGTGAACCTACACTCTGATACCACTATGTAACGCCCCGATCCCGCGGATATGGGGACGCTACGGCGATGTACATACGCAGAGCGAAAATACTCTCACGTATATACGCTAAGCCTCAGTACAGGGAATATATATCTGATCCACAATAAGTCCAGCATAAATAAGTACAAGAATACCTACAGAAATGGGTTAGTGATCATGATAGATATAGAAATAGGGAAAAATAAGGAACTAAAGACTAAATAATAAAGATACCTATGATTGATGTCGATGCGAGTCCTATGTGAATCCAAAGAAATATCTGACAATATGATAAATCGGATCTCCAACCTGGGCACGCAAACCCAGGGTCGTCAGAAAGCGACCTAGTGAGTGGTAAAATGAAGGAGGCAGTAATATGTACTATAGTACTACAAGCACGATAATAATATATAATACACGTTTATGTATCAGTGATACCATATAATAGGAATATAATAATCGGTAGAAAGATAAAAATGTCATATTTTAATACCATCATTACCTAGCATGTCATCATCGGGTCATGTCTACAGTAATATCCAGTTTTATATAATACATAGTGTTGTAAAGCAGTAACGTGATGGAAATGAACATGCAGATGTGCAACATGCAACATAACCATACTGTTGGCCCAAAGGCCTTCCACCCTAGTTTTGATGATGATTAACTCATGTAGTTATGTTTACTAATAATCTTGTATTGTTTAAGTTTCAGATCATTAACCAAGATATTAGTTTGGTGATAGCTTCAACAAGAGGTGTTTGGAAGCTTATCATGGTGATTCCGGTGCCAAAGCTTAAAGATCATACCTTTGCACTCGGTGGATCGCGTTTGGGAGCAAGTCTTCTGATGACTCAAAGACTTAGGTATCCTAGTTTAGATTGTGAGTTTTAGATCCATTTGTAAAGATTAGAATAGTATGATATGCTCAAGTACACATGCCACACATTTCATGATTTGGATTTTGGTTTTCATGAATAGTTTGATCAAAACAAGTTTACATGTTTTATATGTATATTAGATGTGCTCTATATACATACATGCTTATATGACTTATACAAACTTAGTTTGACGTACCTATTCATGTAGTTTTATGTTTTGGTATAAAACATATTTTTGAAATTAAAGAACAAAAACTGTGATATATTTTGTGAATGTATATTGGACCTATGTCCATATGCATCATGCTTAATAATGTTCAAATATCATGTTTTTGTATTTCTATAAAGTTTTAGGAAAATCAGATTTCCTATTGTAAAATCAAGTTTGATAAAAATACAAGTTTTGGTTTTTGATAAAATTGGCAAGACACAAAAATGAATTGATATGATTGATATATATCTTGAAAATTTTTATCACATGTTTATGTTTCAATATAAAATGTTAAAATAATTTTTATAGAATTTTTAGAAAAAGATAAAAGATTTTTATAAAATATTTTTCCCAAATTTTCTGATCTTATTTTTTTGTGCTGACAGGCTGGTCGGTCGACCGGGACGGTCGACCGCACCAAGGGACGGTCGACCGCACCGGTCGACCGACGTGCACAGACTTGTGCACGTCTGCAGCACAGTGGTCCGGTCGACCGGAACGGTCGACCGCTGCAGAGAGTTCTGCTCTCTGTTAGTTTGGGTCGACCGGGCGGTCGACCGGTAGCTCCAACGGGTCAAAATATGACCGTTGGACGGTCGACCGGCCGGTCGACCGTTGCCTGTCAGAGCTGCCAGCTCAGCTCTAACGGCTAGTTTCTGTTTTGGCCTATATAAACCCATCTCCTTGGGATTTTGGCTAAGGTTTTCAAGGAGAAAAATTTCAGACTTTCTCTAGTGTTTAAAAGAGTTTTTAAAAGAGTTTTTAAGTCAAAAAGATTTCATCTTATTTGTTTTTGGGTTTTTGGAAAATCAAAAAAAGCTAGAGTTTTGGGAGATTGTTTTGTTTTTCGTTTTCTATCATTTACAAGTGATTTCCCAAGTAGATTTTCTTTGTTGCTGGTTTCCAAAAACACCTTGTTTCCACACTTGAGCTATCACCTATCCTAATCTATTAGGATCTTGTTTTTGTGGAAAAAGTAAAGAGAAAAGAAAGAAAGATTGTGTTTGTGATCTTTGTAACCACTTATTGTAAACCCTCCTTGCTTTTGTGAATCCCTCTTCGGTAGAGGTGATCGGAGTGGTATTGGTTTGGATCCCTCTTAGGTAGAGGTGATTGTGTTGGTTGTGAGCCTCTTCGGTAGAGGTGGTTGTTGGTTGGTTGTTGGCCTCGGTGGAGGTTGTTGTTTGAGAGAGGAGTTTGGTACTCCTAGTGTTGTAACAAATCCTCTTCGGTAGAGGTTCCCTCGGTGGGAGATAGTGGATTGGAAATCCTACACGGTGGTGTAGGCGGGGATGTAGAGCAAGGTGCTCGAACCTCGAAACATATCTTGGTCTTTGCGATTGATCCATTGTCTCTCTAACTCTCTCTCATTTATATTGTGCAAAGCATCATACTTCATTCATATCATATTTGCTTGTGTTGAGCATAATTCATCTTGTCATATTTATTTGCTTGTGTTGTGGCTTGCATAATCCATATTACTATATCCTTGATTGCTTGGCTTGATTGTGTGTGCACATTGATTGGATTGCTTGTGTGTGTGTGCCTAACTTATACTCATCCAACAAGAGCTTCACATAGCACCTCAACCCATTTAAAGGGGAATCAAGAGGAGTTAGTCCAGAGCCTCGCAAGGGGAATTCGGCTACACTTGTTGTATTGTATTAGTTTGTGCAACATTTGCATTAGCTTTCGCATTTAGAGCATTAAGTTTTTTCATTTAGTCTTAGATTAGCATTTACACCTATTCACCCCCCTCTAGGTGTACTTTCAATTGGTATCAGAGCTAGTGCTCCTGATACTTAGGCTTAACATCCTAGGAAAAGATCCATTTGCTTGCTCATCTATTGTTTGCATTTGCGTGTTTGCACTCATATAGTTTGCCATGGCCTTCATGACCCCACCTATGTATGACCCTTCCAACATTCATGTTTGGAAGATTAGGATGACCGTTTATTTACAAACCCTAGGTCATAAAGTTTATCTTGCTATTACCAAGGAATCCTTCCTTAGTGATCGCAATCATATAGGGGCAAATGCACAAGCCCTAGAGGCCATTAGAAGCACTTTATCTAAAGATTATCTTTTATGTGTTTCTAACTTTGATTCCGCTTTTGTAGTGTGGAACAAATTGACAACCACCAACACCTCCAAGCTTCATGTCCAAATCCAACAAGAAGAGGAATCTAGTGGAGAATCCGAACCACAACAATGCTATATGGTCCAAGGGAATGACTCTCTTGAGGTACACTCGGAAACTCAACTAGATAGTAATGATTGTGCTAGTTCTTCAAATGATTATGTTGATTCCCATGCTTTGAATGAAGAACTATCCATAATTTGTGAAAAATTAATAGAAAACTATAAAGTTTTGAAAAAGAAGAGTCTAGGCATTAATAATGAAAATAAAATTTGATTGCTAGACTTGATGTTGTTTTGCAAGAGAAAGAGGAGATTGCTAATGAGAGGGATTCATTAAAATCTCAACTTGATCTTGCACTTAAAGAAAATGAGTTTTTGAAAAATAAAAATGATTGCCATGTTCTTTTGAAGAAAAATGATAACTTGTCTTCAAAAGTTGATTTTATTTTAAAAGAGAATGTTGATTTGAAAAATAAAATTATTTTCATTTCAAATGATTTAGATGTGTGTTAAAAGAAAAATGTTGTTTTGAAAAATAAGATTGATGAACATGTTTGCCATGCTAGTGTAGCTTCTCCATCTAGTCTACCTAATGCATGTACCTCTTCTTCTAGGATTAATGATGATATTTGTATGTTAAAGAAGAGAGTAGATTGGTTGGGCTCCACTATGAGCAAATGTGCCATGAACCACACTCGGTTGGAAATCTTGGTTCGAAAGAAACAAGTTCCATCATTTATGCATGCACACCCTCCACGGCATACACATGCTCCACACGGACACCATCAACACATGTATGCTCATGTGTACACATGTACACATTGTGGCCGAAAAGGCCATCTTGCTAAATTTTGTTATGATAGATTAAATGTTTCAAATTTAGCAAAGAAATTTGTTTGGGTTAGGGAAGGGACTAACCCCCATGGACCCAACAAGATGTGGGTACCAAAGACCACCCCTCCTTTGTTTAATGTAGGTGTGGGCTCTCACATGACGTGAGAGTGATAGCACCTTGGAGTGGATGCGTTCCGGACTTAAAGGAAATCAATTGGATGCATCACTTTCAAGGAAGTTTTGGTGGAGATGACCACCATGTTTTTGGAGACAAGGAGAGTTGCCTTCTAGGTTTTGGTAAAAAATTCCTAACTCCCATTTATTGTTTACATGCTTTCATATTATTGTTTATAGCATGTTTTGATGCTTTATAACATGTTTTTGATGTCTATGGATTAGTATGTTCATTCCATGTTTATTAGATCCTTGACATACATGTATAGTATTTGAGACACACATACTTATATGAACCCATACTTAGTGTTCTCACTTTTGTTTAGCTATAATGTACATCATGAATCTAATACATGTGAATTTACATAGTAATCATGTTTTAGTTTTCTCATGATGATTTTTTTGTTGTTTTATGCTTTATGTGGTATAAACTAGTTTAGATGTAGATTTTATCAAAACTTGCATGTATGCATGTACACATAGTGAGAACAAATTGACTTTTATATGTTTGCACTTCATGCTCATTTGTACCCACTATATGCACATGTATAAGCTAGTTTTGATGATTCCTTCATTTATACTTGCTATGCCTATTTTCATGTTTTTACTCATGTATATGTATTTTGAATTCAAACCTAATAAATATACATGTATACCCATGAGTCTTTTGCCTTCATGCAAATACTTTTAATAGACTCGTTTACGGTTGGGATATGTATGTATATTGTTAAATTTGGATGAATCATACATATACCTAGAAGTTTGATAAAAGAATTTTGATGAATCTTTGCTTGTTTTATATAGCAAAATAATATTCGTGTTTGTTTTGATACTTCATGTTTTGAATATATGTTTAGATGTTAGTTTTCATTAAGACTAGGATTTATATTTGTACATATGATGGGCTACAAACAAATCTATATATGTTTGGATTGAATGCTTGTTTGTTCCCATTAAATATGCTAGTATAGTCTAGTTTTGATGATTCATACATTTTAAACTTGTATTCCATTTTTGGTATTTGTTTTTATGATTATGAGTTTTCATTTCATGTATATGTGTATTTTGCCAAACTTGAAGATATACATGTATACCCCTTGAGTCATTTGCCTTTCATGCAAATATCTATTATGGACTCAAAGTGTGTTTAAGGGATATGTATGTATACTTCTTGTGTTGACAAATCATACATATACCTTGAAAAGAATTGGTATCAAATTGTTTTAATGAAAAGCTAAATTTTCATACTTTTCATGCTTTTCATGCTTTCCTTGAATTGGTATTTAAACTTCATGTATATGTTTACCTTGTCCAAACCATTAGATATACATGAATATCCTTTTTGAGCCACGTGCCTTCATGCATATATCCTTGTGGACTCGTTTGTATCTTGGATATGTATGTATACTTTGGTTTGTATTAGACATACATATGCCTTGAAGATTAAATAATATTAATTTTTAGTTTTCTTGTTTAAAGGAATAATTGAACTTAATTGAACAAATTTTCATGATTGTGATCTCCATACTTGACTTGTACACTCACATTTATTATTTGCTCATGTTTTATTTTCATGAGACATTTTTATGCTTAATTGGATTAGAGTGTTGATTATCATGTGGATTTCATTTTTATGAAAAATGATTTGTATTTATTCCTTGCTTGAAGGATTTCGTACTAGTTAACAAAACTTTTCATTTTAACTAGTTCATATTCTTCGTTATAATATGAGATATACACTTGACCCTATTCTTTCAATTGGTATCATTGAACACTTTCAATTGGTATCAATTTTTGATCTTTTTGTATACTCATATATGTTTTGTATATGTATGCTTACTCTTTCAAGAATATCAATGTCAATTGGTATCTAATTTTCATACGTATATATACTTGTTTATGCTAAGCTTGAAAAATTTTCTATTGTTTGATTTGTTTTCAATTGGTATCTTAACAAGCTTATGCATATGTTTAGTTGGTATTTCATAAGGGGGAGAAAATTTGATGTTGTCTTTCAATTGGTATTTGATTTCCACTCCCTTGCTTTATATTAAAATATAGTTTCAAATTGGTATCATATGTTTAAAAGAACACATTTCTCTTAATGATATCAAGATGTTTATGTTAAATGTTTAAATTGGTATCTCAAAATTTTGTTTAAGAAAAACATATTTATTTTACATTGCCTATATGTGTATAAATTCATGTTGAGTGTATCTTGTATTGAAGAGCTTGACAACTCTTCCTTATGTGGTACACGTGTGTAGGGGGAGCTTCACATCTCCTTTTATGCATTACATATTTTATGTTATGTGAATTAGGGCGTGTCTTCCTTTCTTCATGTAACTCATATGTGTAGGGAAGCTAACTTAGCGTCTTCCTCTTCATGAATGTATATAGCATATAACATTTATTAATCTTTGTTTATCTTCATTTGGTATCAAGATGCTTCATTAACATATTTTTAATTGATATCATGTTTGTAGTCACCCCTTATTGACTTTGTTTTTGTTTTAGACAAAAGGGGGAGAAAAATTTTTGTTTTGATTGACACAAAAAGGGGGAGAAAATTTTTTACCCCTCATTTTATTTATAGTTTTTGAATGTTTACCCCTTTGTTGATGATTGACAAAAAGGGGAAGAATTATTTGTGAGTTTTATATATATGCATAGTTATGTTGTTGCATATATTAAGTTTAATATAGCTTCATGTATGTTTATTGGTATCTAGAGCATCTAGAAAATGTTTATTTGTTAATTGGTATCTAGAGCATGCTTTGCTTTAAATATTTCATTGGTATCTAGAACCTTTATTGTTTATGCATATTTGTGCATTCATGTTTTTTAAGAGCCTTCATTGCATATTATTATGTTTATTTGGCTATGCATGAGTTAAGGGGGAGCTTCCTTGAAGCTTTACTTTAATCCATGCATATATAACTCCATGAGTTTTGTCATCATCAAAAAGGGGGAGATTGTTGGCCCAAAGGCCTTCCACCCTAGTTTTGATGATGATTAACTCATGTAGTTATTTACTAATAATCTTGTATTGTTTAAGTTTCAGATCATTAACCAAGATATTAGTTTGGTGATAGCTTCAACAAGAGGTGTTTGGAAGCTTATCATGGTGATTCCGGTGCCAAAGCTTAAAGATCATACCTTTGCACTCGGTGGTTCGCGTTTGGGAGCAAGTCTTCTTGATGACTCAAAGACTTAGGTATCCTAGTTTAGATTGTGAGTTTTAGATCCATTTGTAAAGATTAGAATAGTATGATATGCTCAAGTACACATACACACACATTTCATGATTTGGATTTTGGTTTTCATGAATAGTTTGATCAAAACAAGTTTACATGTTTTTTATGTATATTAGATGTGCTCTATATACATACATGCTTATATGACTTATACAAACTTAGTTTGACGTACCTATTCATGTAGTTTTATGTTTTTGGTATAAAACATATTTTGAAATTAAAGAACAAAACTGTGATATATTTTGTGAATGTATATTGGACCTATGTCCATATGCATCATGCTTAATAATGTTCAAATATCATGTTTTTGTATTTCTATAAAGTTTTAGGAAAATCAGATTTCCTATTGTAAATCAAGTTTGATAAAAATACAAGTTTTGGTTTTTGATAAAATTGGCAAGACACAAAAATGAATTGATATGATTGATATATATCTTGAAAATTTTTATCACATGTTTATGGTTTCAATATAAAATATTAAAATAAGTTTTATAGAATTTTCAGAAAAAGATAAAATATTTTTTATAAAATATTTTTCCCAAATTTTCTGATCTTATTTTTTTGTGCTGACAGGCTGGTCGGTCGACCGGGACGATCGACCGCACCAAGGGATGGTCGACCGCACCGGTCGACCGACGTGCACAGACTTGTGCACGTCTGCAGCATAGTGGTCCGGTCGACCGGACGGTCGACCGCTGCAGAGAGTTCTGCTCTCTGTTAGTTTGGGTCGACCGGGCGGTCGACCGGTAGCTCCAACGGGTCAAAATATGACCGTTGGACGGTCGACCGGCCGGTCGACCGTTGCCTGTCAGAGCTGCCAGCTCAGCTCTAACGGCTAGTTTCTGTTTTGGCATATATAAACCCCATCTCCTTGGGATTTGGCTAAGGTTTTCAAGGAGAAAAATTCCAGACTTTCTCTAGTGTTTAAAAGAGTTTTTAAAAGAGTTTTTAAGTCAAAAAGATTTCATCTTATTTGTTTTTGGGTTTTTGGAAAATCAAAGAAAGCTAGGGTTTTGGGAGATTGTTTTGTTTTTCGTTTTCTATCATTTACAAGTGATTTCCCAAGTAGATTTTCTTTGTTGCTGGTTTCCAAAAACACCTTGTTTCCACACTTGAGCTATCACCTATCCTAATCTATTAGGATCTTGTTTTTGTGGAAAAAGTAAAGAGAAAAGAAAGAAAGATTGTGTTTGTGGTCTTTGTAACCACTTATTGTAAACCCTCCTTGCTTTTGTGAATCCCTCTTCGGTAGAGGTGATCGGAGTGGTATTGGTTTGGATCCTTCTTAGGTAGAGGTGATTGTGTTGGTTGTGAGCCTCTTCGGTAGAGGTGGTTGTTGGTTGGTTGTTGGCCTCGGTGGAGGTTGTTGTTTGAGAGAGGAGTTTGGTACTCCTAGTGTTGTAACAAATCCTCTTCGGTAGAGGTTCCCTCGGTGGGAGATAGTGGATTGGAAATCCTACACGGTGGTGTAGGCGGGGATGTAGAGCAAGGTGCTCGAACCTCGAAACATATCTTGGTCTTTGCGATTGATCCATTGTCTCTCTAACTCTCTCTCATTTATATTGTGCAAAGCATCATACTTCATTCATATCATATTTGCTTGTGTTGAGCATAATTCATCTTGTCATATTTATTTGCTTGTGTTGTGCCTTGCATAATTCATATTGCTATATCCTTGATTGTTTGGCTTGATTGTGTGTGCACATTGATTGGATTGCTTGTGTGTGTGTGCCTAACTTATACTCATCCAACAAGAGCTTCACATAGCACCTCAACCCATTTAAAGGGGAATCAAGAGGAGTTAGTCCAGAGCCTCGCAAGGGAAATTCGGCTACACTTGTTGTATTATATTAGTTTGTGCAACATTTGCATTAGCTTCCGCATTTAGAGCATTAAGTTTTTTCATTTAGTCTTAGATTAGCATTTACACCTATTCACCCCCCCTCTTGGTGTACTTTCACATACTACCGTGTTGTGCCTATACAGTACTGATGTCTGTAAAGTATACATAAAGCAGAATAGATATAATACAGAGTATATGTATCCATGAATAGTGTGTTACCATATAGAGTATAACAAATATAAGAACGTGTAACAAGGTATACATGCGACATGATCATGAATCAAACATCAGAAATGGTAACAAGTATAAAGGGACAATAATATACATGAGTCGAGCATGTCATCTGATTTATACAATAATAACCATCAGATCACCTGGTATTTTAATCAATCTCTTCCAGTGTCCCATACCACTGGCAGTTCATACTGGAGCCCGTACTCTAGTCGAACCCATCCGGACATGGCATACGGGTACTATTATCCAAACGAGAGAGTAACCAAATAACAAGTGTTCCCGACGTCACTATTGTTTATATCATTTTATTATGTTAACTGGAAACCCAATGGTCGAGGAGCTCTAGTCAGGTGGGTGTATCCCGTGCATACCTAGGACAACGGCCTTAAACAAACCCCTGCCTGCTGAGACCAGGGCTACTCGCTAGGGCAGGAGCAAGAAACAATACAATACAAACGGTAGTCAGCCTACCACGTCCCCTGCAGTGGGACTAACAATGGATCCTGACATCCACCCAACAAGACCTAGTCAACCGTTTCTCCCATCCCAAAGTTATATTCATTATATTTGAACTACACCAGTATATCAAGACTAGAACAGTGCATGATACAAATAATACGATAATAGGACATGAGTTTTGTTGATATCATGAAACAAGATAACGAGAAACGATATACAAGAGATGTGGGATTCTAGAGGTGGCCCCCGTGGCTGAGATCCACGTGGCACTTAGTTCCACACATCACATATCAACAACACTCATATCCAGTAACGAGAATATCAATAACGAGAATATCAATAGAAGTAACGAGAAACAATCATGTAACGGGAATACATGAACATACATGCAACAATAAGACATGCAATATGAACGGTGATCCATATGACAAGAATATAGAAACCATACATGCATGTGTAAAAGTGATGTATGGTATAACTGTGTACCGAGTATCCATGTAACGATGATAACAACATATGAAATGATGGTATTCCGTGAATTGGTGTATCCGTGTATCAGTGGGACATGAATAAGAAATCATAGTGTTACGTGTAATAGTATCTGTGTAACAGTGATATTTGTACCTGAGATAATAATGTCCCGTGTGACTGATTAGTATCCAATATTGCATATTTTACATCATAACTCCCATGCATATTACAAATAAATATGTGATTTTTACTCCTCTTCTCTACATATTTGCAGGTACACACTTAAAGGAGAGATAGCCAATTAATTACTTAATTAGCAATAATTAAGTAATTAATTAAAGATTAGAGATAAAGCCAAATTCAAATCCAGATCCAGAGAGATCCGCGCAACAAACGAAGATTCCAGATAGTCCACGTGGCTAACTAACTAACAAGAAGATCTCACCTGAAAATCTGGGCTCAACGGCCCAGATCTTGCCGCGATCCGCGGCAAGGGCGCGGCAATCCTAGGGCCGTTGAGCCCCGGATTTTGTGGCAACCTCCCAGGCTCTCGAAGCTTCATCTGCAGCCTATAAATACTCCACCTTCACCTGCGAGCAAAAACTGAATGGAGAAGAGAGGAGATTAGTTTAGTATTGTAATTTTCATGTATTTGTCTCTTTAGGTTTTGTTCTTTAGATCCCTCTTCTTCTTCCCTAGAATTCAATGTAAAGAGAGTGATTGTGAGGGAGAGAGCTTGTGTAATCAAGAGTGACACTTGAAGCAACAAGGATTGATCCATCCTTCTTCCTCTACTTGAAGCTTGGTTCTAGTTTATGTGTTTTCTTTACATGCTTTCTTTATTGTTTTCTTTAATTCTTGCAATTTACTTCAAGCTTTGTTTTAGTTCTTTAATGGCTTGTAGCTAATTCCTTCTCCATGTACTAGTTTACCACTAGTCTTGTCACTTCACTAACTCATGGGTGATTGCCTTTGTTCATCTTGCAAGTTGTATGATCTTCTCTTCTCCGACGGTTAAACCACCGTCTACCAAGTGAGAAAGTAATTAGGTCAACACGTGAGACGAATCCAAGCCGATGGAGTGACAACATTAGGCACGCATTCGCTATCAAGGAGTCTAGTAAGTCTTGGCAAGCTAGCAAGGTAAGCTAGTCATGGATTGATTCTTCTTTAAGTTTTCTTTCCTTTTCTTGTGAACACCACATCCACTTCTTGATTTCTTTTCCAACGATTTCCACCATGAACATAGCCATCCTTTCTTTTAGTTTCTTTTACATTTGATTCACTAAGTTTATAAGCAAGAGAAGAATACTCGTTTGTTCACTTCACTACCACACGTTAAAGCTTCCATCGCGAGCTCTCCCTGAGAATCGACTCGGTATAGCCCTATGCTATAGCGGAGACAAGAAAGGGTACATCAAATACATTTTTATACTCATAATAAGTACACCTTTCTCGTCTAATCAAAATGGCGCCGTTGCCGGGGAGAGCGACGTTATTTTTGGTTTAAAGTGAAGTACTAAACGATTCTTCTTCTCTGTTGCAGGTTACAGGAGAAGAAAACAGGAAAATATTCATTGCAGTAACATATAAGTGGACCTGGGCCTCTGCTCAAGAAAGCAGAGCCTAGGATCCCTCCAAATTGCCGCGGATCCACAGAATTTGCCGTGGAAACGCGGCAATAAGGAGTTCACTTCTCACCAATTTTCTGCAGGGCCTCTGGTTCTGTAAAATACATCTGCTGCTATACTTGATTTTCTGTATTCTGCATCCTACTCCTGCTTAATTAAAAAACAGTAAAAAGTTGATTGAATTGCTAAAAATTGTTTAGACACTTGCATTTTAGGCACGTGTCTTTTCAATTCTTTACTTTTACTGTTGAAGAGTGCTGGAGGCAAGGTACGTGTTTGCATTGCATTTAGACTAGGACAAACTCCTTGCTTGATTTTCATGCTTTGAGTGTATCCTAGCTATATTTCTTGTACACTTGCACAATTCAAATTTAAGGGCATACCCGTAAATAAGATAAGGTGGGGGAGGTCATTACCCTTTCCTAGCCCGAAAATCATTTTCCCAAGCACTCACTAACCCAAGCCTAATTTAATAAAAAGTAGACGTTGGCCCTAGGGACATCTCGGACTCACTTAGGAGATTATCCTAAGGGGGAAAAGTGTTGGAATTTAACTCTTGCAAAATCGGTGTCTAGGAAAGGGGTTGAGGGCCGAAAGCCCGAAGGTTGCTGGTTACTTAATTAAGGAACGTTTTCGGACGGAAAACCTCCCACCAACCTTACCCTTCCCTGGCTGATTAGCTTGTGGTTAGAGTCTACACTAAACCTCCCGTGGACAGTCTATTTGTTAGGAGTCGTCTAGGTCTAAGTCTACCCTAACTTAGGTTAGAAATTTTTTCTTTTGTTTGTTTGTTTGTTTGTTTTTGTTTGTGATTGTGTGATATGGCTTATAATTACAATTCTTTCCATCCATATGTCACACACACTCCATATTCGGATAATTCCAACCCGGTGTTTTACAATATGCACCAACCACATACACCGGTTGGCCTTATCCGAATCAATATGACCCATATCCCCCATCTAATAATTATAATGTCCAAAATAATTTCAACTCTTCACCGAGTCATTGGGGATTCACGTACCCCGAGTCAAATTTTCAAAATCCTTGTCCACAACATTCATTTCCCGAGTCCACTTCATATACTCCTTTTTTTGAACCACTATTTGAAGAAAAATCTGAGTTACAAAGGAGTATAGAAGCAAATTTACAACAGGCCACGCAACACTTTCAGAAAACATTGGCCTCTCCAATTCCACCGTATTTTCAAGAGTCTTACTCAGTTCCACCGCTTCCTAATGAACAACCATTTGTCATGGAAACGAGTAAAGATCTCTTGTGTGAGTCCACTTTTCCATCATCACACATTTTTGACTCACACTATTCACAAAATTTCCGAAATCAAGATTCATATACTCCCATTCTAGGGCAACCATTTGAAAGTCAAGATGAGAGTATAGAGAGCTTTAAAGAGTCTATGTTACAAATGCAAAAAGATCTTACTGAGTCTTTCAATAGTGTGAGAGAACAATTGGATACCTTCTTAGGAATGAGGAAACTCTATCCTATCAACCTTTGACTAATCCAGTTATACCACACTCTATTGATATGACCCAAGACTCTTGTCATTTTGGAAATCCTGATTCAATTTCAGCACATTCACCTGAACTTGTCCAAACTTCAAATCCAATTGACGTTTTGGCAAGTTTTCCTTTTTCTGAAATTGAACTGGAACATGAATTTGATCCTGAACTTTCATTTGATGATTCAATCTACTTCCTGATTCAATCATGACTTCCATAACCTTACCTGATTTCAATCCATTTCCCAAGTCAGAATTGGATCCATTTCCTATCCATTGTGAAATTGAATCACCAATCTTTTTTGATGATCACATTGAACTTGACCAATTCTACACTTCTGAAAATTCCATTGATAAATTGGCAAGTTCTCCACATTTTATTGAACTACATGAGGAATGTGATCTTGAACCCAACTCAGTGATTCAATTCTTTTCCTTATTCCATAATGACTCCGGTATCTTTACCTCACATCAATCTTTTCCCGGAGTCAATCTTGGATCCTTTCACAATTCACAATGAAGTTGAATCATCCATCTTTGAGGATCATATTGAACTTGCCCAATTCTACACTTTTGAAGATTCTATTGACATTTTGGCAAGTTCTCCATCTTGTGGAATTGAACTCAATGAGAAATGTGACCTTGATTTTCTCGATCTCTTTACTTCTGAAACTGATTGTACAATTATTAAGGAAGATGTTGACTTAAGTTTTGAAGAATTGTACGGTGATGAGCTTGAATTTCTTAAAATTGGAAGTAAAGAGATATCACCATAGTAGGTCACATTCCATTGTTGGACAACACATGTGGACTTGAGTTTCCATTTCTTGACTTGGACCAAATTTCTGAACTCACTTCGACTCCTGAACCATCACTTGATTTAAATCATAATCCTGAGTCGGTATTCCTTCCAGAGTCCAAGTCAACTGTTCTATCATTTCATGCACCATTCTGGGACAAGGTAGTTGATAAATTTGACTCAGAAATTATTTTGCAAATCTTGAAATTAGATGGGGTCATGTACATAATGAAGAGCCTTCATGCACACATCATTCTTGTGGGTCATATTTTTGCTATTTTTGGTGGGTTCCTGAAAACCCAAAGCAAAGATGATTGGGCCATGTTCCGTGGACCAATCAGACCACCACCGGAACCACCACCTTCAGGTAATTTTTGTTCCTCCCCTTTCCATTTTGTTTCATGCATACATATATCATGATGCATTGAGGACAATGCATGAAATAAGTGTGGGGGAGGGTTTACTAACATAGAGTTTTTAGATTTTCTTTCTTTTACATTTCTTTTAGAAAAAAATAATAATAATAAAAAAATAAAAATAAAAAAAAATAAAAAATAAAAACTTTTTGAAATAAGAAACAAAGTTTTGATCTATTTTTAAGAAAATTAAGATGTATCTTAGAAATTAAGAAAGCCTTAATTATGACATCTTAAACCTAGTTGAAGTAATAGATCTTGTTTGAAATTATAGGCTAAATAAGAAAAATTGGTGAGATATTTTTATCTTGAATTTTTTGCCTTAGATAATATGCACTTTACACTTACACATTTCTTGGGATGGAGACAAAGACCAAAAATGCCATATAAATAAAAAAAAAGAAAAAGAAAAAAAATATAATAAAACATCACCTATTAAGCTGGAGAATTGTGCCTCAAGAAGCATGATTATTCACGCCTAACGGTGATCATAATAAATAATCCTCTTAGTTATGTGGCCTTTTCTACTCGAGACTTAAACCTGAGGGATGTTTTCTCATCTGGTGCCCTAAGACCATCTGGTTTGGGAGTCATCGGTTAAAGGCTCGCTACAAGGGTAGACTAGAAAGCCTAGACTAAGGGAAGAAAAAATATATATATATATATATATATAAATAAATAAATGGCATTATGGTTGGAGTTGAAATCCCAGGAAATTTTCACTTACACGGTGTGCATACTATCTAGGTTTTATGAGAGATAAAATATTCAATCCAATTTTGAATTCTTACCTTAATTAAAGCAAGATCTTGCATGGATACTAAGTTTAAGGAAGAATGATTATAGGTGGACTTATGACCTAGGATCACTTATATTTTTGCAAAAATAGTTCGTAAACATATCTCTTATTCAAAATGCGTTTTCAAAATACTAACATTTGTCTATTTTCTTTATGGATTTTGTGGGTGTAATCCGCTGAAAACCCTCAGGAGACAACACTCCTCCTCTAGGGTAACCTAGAGGTTTAACGGCTTGTTGCACATGCTCAGTGCAATCGCGTCACCTGCGAAAGTGGTGCAATAAATTGGTAGTTTAGATTTTTCTTTTCTTTTTCTTAGTTTTGCTCGGGACGAGCAAAAGAATAAGTGTGGGGGTGTGATTAGTATCCAATATTGCATATTTTACATCATAACTCCCATGCATATTACAAATAAATATGTGATTTTTACTCCTCTTCTCTACATATTTGCAGGTACACACTTAAAGGAGAGATAGCCAATTAATTACTTAATTAGCAATAATTAAGTAATTAATTAAAGATTAGAGATAAAGCCAAATTCAAATCCAGATCCAGAGAGATCCGCACAACAAACGAAGATTCCAGATAGTCCACGTGGCTAACTAACTAACAAGAAGATCTCACCTGAAAATCTGGGCTCAACGGCCCAGATCTTGCCGCGATCCGCGGCAAGGGCGCGGCAATCCTAGGGCCGTTGAGCCCCGGATTTTGTGGCAACCTCCCAGGCTCTCGAAGCTTCATCTGCAGCCTATAAATACTCCACCTTCACCTGCGAGCAAAAACTGAATGGAGAAGAGAGGAGATTAGTTTAGTATTGTAATTTTCATGTATTTGTCTCTTTAGGTTTTGTTCTTTAGATCCCTCTTCTTCTTCCCTAGAATTCAATGTAAAAGAGAGTGATTGTGAGGGAGAGAGCTTGTGTAATCAAGAGTGACACTTGAAGCAACAAGGATTGATCCATCCTCCTTCCTCTACTTGAAGCTTGGTTCTAGTTTATGTGTTTTCTTTACATGCTTTCTTTATTGCTTTCTTTAATTCTTACAATTTACTTCAAGCTTTGTTTTAGTTCTTTAATGGCTTGTAGCTAATTCCTTCTCCATGTACTAGTTTACCACTAGTCTTGTCACTTCACTAACTCATGGGTGATTGCCTTTGTTCATCTTGCAAGTTGTATGATCTTCTCTTCTCCGACGGTTAAACCACCGTCTACCAAGTGAGAAAGTAATTAGGTCAACACGTGAGACGAATCCAAGCCGATGGAGTGACAACATTAGGCACGCATTCGCTATCAAGGAGTCTAGTAAGTCTTGGCAAGCTAGCAAGGTAAGCTAGTCATGGATTGATTCTTCTTTAAGTTTTCTTTCCTTTCTTGTGAACACCACATCCACTTCTTGATTTCTTTTCCAACGATTTCCACCATGAACATAGCCATCCTTTCTTTTAGTTTCTTTTACATTTGATTCACTAAGTTTATAAGCAAGAGAAGAATACTCGTTTGTTCACTTCACTACCACACGTTAAAGCTTCCATCGCGAGCTCTCCCTGAGAATCGACTCGGTATAGCCCTATGCTATACCGGAGACAAGAAAGGGTACATCAAATACATTTTTATACTCATAATAAGTACACCTTTCTCGTCTAATCAGTGACAGGATATCTCACGCTGTTCCGAGTGTAGGAATACCAATGTTTTGTCTGACAAAGTCTCCGTGTAACAGTGTACATGACTTTGCAATTAACTGAAATATCTCTAAGTATAATGATGAGTGCTATATTATGACTATGGTAGGTATCGCAATACATGACTCTAAGTATAATGACAAGTGCTATATTATAACTTTGGTAGGTATCACAATACATGATTATCTATTTTAATTATTTCATACTAAATCAGGTAATAACATAAGGTAGGATTATGGTATCAATTATGTTTAAAGAATAATCATGTATATTGTAATTACAGGGATTCACTGACAAGTACATTTTATTAACTAATGATTTATCGTTAATCAAGATTTATTAACAACTAATGTTATTAAACAAATAAAACATAATTTATAAAATAAAAAACACTCACAAACTGGACATGAGAAGGTAGCCCTCTTTCCCACGATCGCAACGATTCCAGAATCGTCCAAATCGGACTCTGAATGCTCAGATATTGCCCGAACACTAAACCATATCAAAAAGGGTTAAATCTATAATAAATAAGGATTAAAATGCAATAAGTATTATTTAACAGGGGGTTTTATGGAAAATTACCTTTATTAGTTGTGGATGCGGGTGTGGGTGGCTAACGGGTCGGGTTTAGATCCACAACCCATACCCAATTAACTTATATGAATATTGGTTAATGGGTTGTGATTGGATTGGGTTTATATCCAAAACCCAACCCAATAAGGTTATTGGGTTTTACCCAATTAAAGAGAGGGAGAGAAAGAGAGAGAGAGAAAAAGTGTAGGGCAGCAAACGCTGACCTGGGCATGGCCGCGCGGCTGCGCGGCCATGGCGGCCGGCGGCGGCGACCGGCGACGCCGCTAGGCCGCCGTGGGCGTTCTGGGCCCGCGCACAGAGAGGAAGAAAGAGAGAGTGAGGAAGAAGAAAAACTGGAAGAAGAAGAAGAAGAAGAAGAAAAGAAGAAGGAAAAGAAAAAGAAGAAGAAGAGGAGGAGGCGGCGCCCGGCTTAGGGGCACGGTGGCCACGACGACGACCGCGGCGACCCATAGGCCGGCCACGGCGCTGGCCTGGTCGGCGACCCACACATGGGGGGGAGGGGGGGAGAGAGAGAGAGAGAGAGAGAGAGAGAGAGAGAGAGAGAGAGAGAGAGAGAGAGAGAGTTATGTGTGTGAGAGAGAGGCTGAGAAAAAGGGGGAAAAAAAGAAATAGGGGGAGAGAGAGAGGATTGTAAGAAAGAGAAAGTTTTAGAGAGAGAGGGTTTGGAGAGAAATTTAAAGGGAAGAGAGAGGAAAGGCGGTGGAAGATGGCACCAAAGAAATGAAGAAGAAGAGAGAAAAAGAAAAGGAAGAGAAAGAAAAAGATTTTTATATTATTTAATTATTATTATTTTAATGAGTTCAAATTTTACTAGTCCCGAACAGTCCCCAAAAATTATAAAAAATAGCAAATATTCTGCTGAGGAGTAATGTGAAATCGGATTCTAGAAATATTGTCCGATTTGTAAGTTAAAAATCATAGAACGTATCGCGATACTAGCGATACCGGTTTCGCCAGATTTTTGATAAATTCAAAAAATCTCCAAAAATATCATAACATAGAAAATATGATTTTAAGACACAATATGAAAGCAGATTCTCAAAATTTTACTCCGTTTGTGAATTAAAATTATAGAGCTGAGTACTGGTATCGGTCGACACCAACTACGGAGATTTTCCAAAATAATCCAGAAAAATTCCAGAAAATTCTGAAAAATCTAAAATATTGAAAAATCATATCTGAAACTAAAATCGGCTCAATCAGACTAACAGGAATGTCAAATCAACTTTATAGGTCGTATCGAGTACTGATACTGTGATACGTACATCAAGGATCGGGGGTTTATATTTCTCCCCAACTTACAAAAAAAATTTCGTCCTCGAAATTTTAATTCAGATAGGAGAACAAAATGTACAGTCCTGAAGACTAAATGTTTGGGGCCTACGATGCTTCCACTGAACTACTCTGATATCTGTAGTGACCTCGCGGTGGAGAATTGGTGTCCTGAGTCAAAAATAGAGAATTGGAATCCATAGGATGGAGAGAAGACAAAGAGAAAATCAGAGAATTCTGATTGATGATGGAAATGAGGGAATAAAGAAGTATCGAGTAATGAATTTCAATGAAATGGCATTCTTGTACTCATAGCTGGAATTCCCAAGCTCAGATACAGGTGAGTTCTCAACTGTACCTGATTATATTGTTGGTAAGAGCCAGAGTATGGACCCAGGTGGTTACCCACACCAGGTGTGAACCTAGGCTCTGATACCACTATGTAACGCCCTGATCCCGCGGATATGGGGACACTACGATCACGTACAAACGCAGAGCGAAAATACTCTCACGTATACGCTAAGCCTCAGTACAGGGAATATATATCTGATCCACAATAAGTCCAGCATAAATAAGTACAAGAATACCTACAGAACGGGGTTAGTGATCATGATAGATATAGAAATAGGGTAAGGAACTAAAGACTAAATAATAAAGATACCTATGATTGATGTCGATGCGAGTCCTATGTGAATCCAATGAAATATCTGACAATATGATAAATTGGATCTCCAACTTGGGCACGCAAACCCAGGGTAGTCAGAAAGCGACCTAGTGAGTGGTAAAATGAAGGAGGCAGTAATATGTACTATAGTACTACAAGCACGATAATAATATGTAATACACATTTATGTATCAGTGATACCATATAATAGGAAGATAATAATCAGTAGAAAGATAAAAATGTCATATTTTAATACCATCATTACCTAGCATGTTATCATTGGATCATGTCTACAGTAATATCCAATTTTATATAATACATAGTGTTGTATAGAAATAACATGATAGAAATGAACATGCAGATGTGCAGCATGCAACATAACCATACTACCATGCTGTGCCTATACAGTACTGATGTCTGTAAAGTATACATAAAGCAGAATAGATATAATGCAGAGTATATGTATCCATGAATGGTGTTTTGCCATATATAGTGTAACAAATATAAGAATGTGTAATAAGGTATACATGCGACATGATCGTGAATAAAGCATCAGGAATGGTAACAAGTATAAAGGGATAATAATATACATGAGTCGAGCATGTCATGTGATTTATACAATAATAACCATCAGTATCACCTGGTATTTTAATTAATCTCTTTCAGTGTCCCATACCACTGGCAGTTCATACTGGAGCCCGCGCTCCAGTCGAACCCATTCGGACATGGCTTACGGGTACCATTATGCAAATGAGAGAGTGACCAAATAACAAGTGTTCCCGACGTTACTATTGTTTATATCATTTTATTATGTTAACTGGAAATCCAATGGTCGAGGAGCTCTAGTCAGGTGGGTGTATCCCGTGCATACCCAGGACAACGGCTTTAAACAAACCCCTGGCTGCTGAGACCAGGGCTACCCGCTAGGGCAGGAGCAAGAAACAATACAATACAAATGGTAGCCAGCCTACCACGTCCCTTCAGTGGGACTAACAATGGATCCTGAAATCCACCCGACAAGACCTAGTCAACCGTTAAGTCTCCCCGTCCCAAAGTTATATTCATTATATTTGAACTACACTAGTATATCAAGACTAGAACAGTGCATGATACAAATAATACGATAATAGGACATGAGTTTTGTTGATATCATGAAACAAGATAACGAGAAACGATATACAAGAGATGTGGGATTCTAGAGGTGGCCCCCGTGGCTGAGATCCACGTGGCACTTAGTTTCACACATCGCATATCAACAACACTCATGTCCAGTAATGAGAATATCAATAACGAGAATATCAATAGAAGTAACGGGAAACAATCATGTAACGGGAATACATGAATATACATGCAACAATAAGACATGCAATATGAATGGTGATCCATATGACAAGAATATAAAAACCATACATGCATGCGTACAAGTGATGTATGGTATAACTGTGTACCGAATATCCATGTAACGATGATAACAACATATGAAATGATGGTATTCCGTGAATTGGTGTATCCGTGTATCAGTGGGACATGAATAAGAAATCATAGTGTTACGTGTAATAGTATCTATGTAACGGTGAGATAATAGTGTCCCGTGTGACAGGATATCTCACGGTGTTCCGAGTGTAGCAATACCAATGTTTTGTCTGACAAAGTCTCTGTTTAACAGGTGTACATGACTTTGCAATTAACTGAAATATCTCTAAGTATAATGACGAGTGTTATATTATGACTATGGTAGGTATCACAATACATGTCTCTAAGTATAATGACGAGTGCTATATTATAACTAAGGTAGGTATCACAATACATGATTATCTATTTTAATTATTTCATACTAAATTAGGTAATAACATAAGGTAGGATTATGGTATCAATTATGTTTAAAGAATAATCATGTATATTGATATTATAGGGATTCACTGACAAGTACATTTTATTAACTAATGATTTATCATTAATCAAGATTTATTAACAACTAATGTCATTAAACTAAATAAAATATAATTTATAAAAGAAAAACACTAAGAAACTGGCCATGAGAAGGTAGCCCTCTTTCCCACGATCGCAACGGTTCCAGAATCATCCAAATCGGACTCCGGATGCTCCAGATATCGTCCGAACACTAAACCAAAACAAAAAGGGTTAAATCTGTAATAATTAAGGATTAAAAGGCAATAAGTATTATTTAAAAGGGGTTTTATGGAAAATTACCTTTATTAGTTGTAGATGCGGGTGTGGGTGGCTAACGGGTCGGGTTTAGATCCACAACCCATACCTAATTAACTTATATGAATATTGGTTAATGGGTTGTGATTGGATTGGGTTTATATCCAAAACCCAACCCAATAAGGTTATTGGGTCTTACCCAATTAGAGAGAGAGAGAAAGAGAAAGAGAGAGAGAAAGAGAGAGAGAAAAAGAGCAGGGCAGCAAACGTTGCCCTGGGCTTGGCCGCGTGGCTGCGCGGCCATGGCGGCCGGCTGCGGCGACAAGCGGCGCCGCTAGGCCTCCGGGGGCGTTCTGGGCCCACGCACGGAGAGGAAGAAGAGAGAGAGTAAGGGAGAAGAAAAACTGGAAGAAGAAGAAGAAGAAGAAGAAATGAAGAAGGAAAGAAGAAGAAGAAAAAAGAAAAGGAGGAGGCGTCGCCCGGCTTGGGGGCGCGGTGGCCACGACGACGACCGCGGCGACCCATAAGCCGGCCACGGCGCTGGCCTGGTCGGCGACCCACACATGCGGGATAGAGGGAGAGGGAGTTACGTGAGAGAGAGAGAGGCTGAGAAAAAAGGGGGAAAAAGAAATAGGAAGAGAGAGGATTGTAAGAGAGAGAGTTTTAGAGAGAGAGGGTTTGGAGAGAAATTTAAAGGGAAGAGAGAGGAAAGGCGGTGGAGGAAAGGCGGTGGAAGATGGCTCTAGAGAAATGAAGAAGAAGAGAGAAAAAAGAAAAGGAAGAGAAAGAAAAAGATTTTTATATTATTTAATTAATATTATTTTAATGAGTTCAAATTTGACTAGTCCCGAACAGTCCCCAAAAGTTATGAAAAATAGCAAATATTCTGATGAGGAGTAATGTGAAATCGGATTCTAGAAACATTGTCCGGTTTGTACGTTAAAAATAGTAGAACGTTTCGCCGATACTGGCGATACCAGTTTTGCCAGATTTTTGATAAATTCAGAAAAATATCCAAAAATATCATAACGTAGAAATATGATTCTAAGACATAATATGAAAGCAGATTCTCAAAATTCTACTCTGTTTGTGAATTAAAATCATAGAGCTGAGTACTGGTATCAGTTGACACCAACTACGGAGATTTTCCAAAATAATTCAGAAAATTTCCAAAAAATTCTGAAAAATCTAAAATATTGAAAAATTATATCTGAAACTGAAATCGGCCAAATCAGACTAACAGGGAGGTCAAATCAACTTTATACATCATATCGAGTACTGATACTGTGATACGTACATCAAGGATCAGGGGTTTACAAATATGAACAATAAGAGCATGCAAGATATAAACACAAGTGAGAGATAGAGAGTAATCGCAAATACGGGAGATTTGTTTCGAGATTTGAGCACCCTTGCTCTACGTCCCCGCCTTCAACACTATGAAGGATTTCCCCTAGAATCGATCCACCGGATCACTCGGTACCGCAACACATACAACGAGTTCACACTAGAACTCTTTGGACTCACTAGTCCCTCTCTTGTTCCTGCAAGAACAATACACAGAAGCACACTAGCTTGCCAAGGCCGCACCTCTACACCGAGCTCCCACAAGAACTCGAAACAACACGAACCCGCAAATTCACCTCCTCAAATATAAGATGAAACACTTGGTGATCTAAACACTATGATCACCAAAAAAACACTCTCACACAACTCTCCTATTGAATAGATATGGCAATGGAAAGCTCAAATATGTGTGAGAAAAACTAGATAGAATAGTGGAGAAAAAACTCAAGAAATCTCTTTTGAAAACACTCTTGATAAACTCTCCTTTTGATATGAAAGTATTGGCTCTTAAACAAGTGGAGAAAAACTCTGAAATAGATGGGAAAAACTAGCTTGAAAACTCTCCAAAAAACTTATAGAAAACAGTCCAAGGGAACCCCAATTTATAGGCTCCTAAAATATGGCCGTTGGAGGCCAACTCAGCAGGAAATCCTGCTGTCGGTCGATCGCCCGCTCGACCGGCCAATGGTCGGATTTCCGACCGTTGTGCCACCGGTCGACCGGGGCCAGATCCAGAGAGCAGAACTCTCTGGCGGTCGACCGGATCAGTCGACTGGCCCTCCAGCCAAACTGGCTGTGCACGTTTGTACATATCGGTCGACCGACTTCTGTCTCGGTCGACCTCTGGTCTACCGGTAGAAGGCCTGGTCACATCTTTTTAGGGATAAAAACTTAGTCTTTTTATCTTCAATAAAATCCCATAAATTCTCATAAATTTCACAAAAATAAGTTCATTAATATACTTTGACATACAAATATGTTTGATTAAAAATCAAAATATATTACAAATATTTTGAACTATTTTTGTGATATGAAAATTTTGGCTTTAAACAAAAACCATATTTTTCAAAAACATTCTCCAAATTGAAAAATAATTTTTTCAAAACTTCTCCAAATACAAAAACAAGATATTTTAAACACTTTTAAAGCTTAGTGTGTATGGATATGATCCACTACACATATATGATGAAATATCTATGTTTTTAACATTAAACTCTAAAATCAGTTTTGATAAAAACACATGTATACTTTGAAGCTTCAAAATCAAACCGGTATTTTCTAAAATAAATATAAATTTTGTGTGTGTGTAAATAAACTTGAGCAATCCACCAACTAATCTATCATTGACATTTTATCTAAAAACAAATCTTAACACTTACAAAACCCGACACAAGTCTTCTTGAAAATCTTCTCTCCTTCTTGACTTGGTCCAAACCTTGATCCAATGAGTTAGACTCCTCTTGAGTACTTGATGTAATCTTGATGCTCGAGCTCTTGAATCAATACGTACTAGCTCCAAAATTTGACTTAAAATCCTTTATTGAAGCTAAACACCTAGTAAGATCTTGATCAAATATCTGAGACTAATTAAACACAAGATTATTAGTACTATAATTACATGAGTTAATCATCATCAAAACTAGAGCGATGGGCCTTTGGGCCAACAAGGTGGTAATCATGAAACAAAACAAAAAATCCGAAGTAAAACTCGATGAAAGCAAATACGATAAAGCCAACGGTATAACCCAGTTACAAACAAGACCATGAGTTATTATCTTTGTATCTTATTATTATTACTCGTCCGACCTATATATCTAGTTATGTGTCCTGTTGTACATCTCAGCACACATATATCCATATATAAGTAAGTCAGGGTTGATTATTGGAAGCTTATAAAGAACTGATAGCTCATACTTACAGTGGTTTCTGACTGCCCACCACACAGCAAATGGGGCCTGAAATTCCCTAACACACATCTTCTGGGTGCCTAAAAGCACCCTAACACGAATTGTCAGTTTTGTATTTCCACCACTATAAGTAAGGCATCATACCATCATTCATCACTTCCTCCCATTCTCAGTGTAGGTTGTTCTTTTTATAGCTTATTAAACATAATTATCAGATAACGGGAATGAGCAGGAACATAACTGATCATAACGGGAGTATATAACAAGCATAACGGGAGTACATAATAAGAGATCAGGTACTATATTCCCGTAATGTGATAATCATGAGTCAAGAGTTAAACATGATAGGTATCAGGTGTTACAGGACAGGTGGCAGGTGATAAGTGATATCAAAACAGGGGCAGGTATTAGTATGCAGGAGTCAGGTGATAACAGGCAAGTGATAGCATATCAAATGTAAGCATGACAAGCGATATAGGAAAACAGTACCGATATATGAGATCCGTATAAATACCCAAAACCATGCAATTTTAGGAAAATAGTATAAGTAACATTTCAAACTCTTCACAACCATTAATAGAAGAATAGATAAACTGGCAGGTAGGCAATTTAGCGAGCAAGCGAATATCCAAGGGGAGCTAAGCAATGCTGGGGATGAGATCAGCGAACAGAGTTTTATCACCAAAGTGCCGGTGGAACCTGAAAACGACTCGGCTTAAGATGCGAGTGTAAAATCCGACAGGGTTTCGCCTAAGCGTGTTTAGTTCGCCTAAGCGTATTTAGTGGTAAAATACTGAGCGCTAAGCATGCCTACCAGGCAGAGCTGAGAGACCTGACGGTCTAAGCGCATTCCTCTTTTAAGAAAGTGGGGAAGAGAGCCTGGAGGCTAAAGTATGCTCAGGGTTTAAGCGCACTCTCGGTAGCTACTACGAAACCCATAAGGGTACAGGCCTAAAACCAATTAGGTATCTAGCCCGGGAGTGGACAGAAACCTAGAGTTGGTACAAAGGTATCTGTACGAGATGTTAGTACCACACGAACATATATATGAGCATGATAATATCTAAACTACCGTGGAGTAGTAAAGTCCGGAGGCTGAGTATGATAGGAATAAGATCAGCGAGCATACAAGCAAATAATCAAGTGAAGCTAGACAAGCTAGGATGAGGCTAACACACAGCGCTAAACGCTATGACACCCGGTGTAGTTACCGCTCGCGGTGAAGCCATGACAACGTACAATAATCACTCGCGGCGTAACTACACTTGGGCGGAGTTAGCGATAGAGCGATAGGCGCTAGGTTTGCCTACCAGGCGAAGCATGAGAGCCCAGAGGCTGAACGCAGCCTGGAGGCTGGGTATAGTACCTGCAGAAGTGTTAGTGTCAATCACAAGCATGGTATATATACATGAATTAAACTACCCTAATACAAATATTCATTACAGGCATATACATGTACAATCATAGGCATTCGGTCACACACAAATACAATGGCACATCCTGATGTTGCGAATTGGCAAGTGCACCAATCGTTTACAAGTAATAAAGTAGTGAGTAGAGTATCGTTCCCACGAGGATTATGTCTATTGAGTACCAAACTAATTTTTCCTAATTTTATTTGAATAATTAATTTAGAAAATGATTTGAAATAAACTACTAACAAGAAACTTAAAAGAGTTGATTTTTATAGAAGAAAAGTGCTAGGACAATTGATTTCGATAAATATAATCAGATATAAAATTATGCTTGTGCTAGTAAATTCTAACATTAATGTTAACAATCAAAAGTCCTTAACCTAACTACTATTCTCTATCGAGCAATACTAATGCTATCTTCTAATTCAAGAACCTACAATCTCTCGATCTAGTAGATTTACAAGTTAGAAAAAACATTAAGTACGGTGGATCTTTCATATGATTGCACAACTTTTACGTCTCAACTTATCATGTTGTGATTTTTATTCCTATAATGTTATCCTAGGTTATCTCCTCTCGGTCTCAAACTTAACAATCCGTATAACTATTGGCCACCAACTACAATAACAACAACAAATAATAACAAAAAGATTGAGAATAAAACTTAACATGCAAGTACTTAAACTTGAATAACAAAATAGTAGAATAGCACAAAGCAACAATTATATCATCATAATATTTAACCTACATCAATGCCCAAGCTATGAAGAATTAGTTCATGTTACAAGAGATGCAAAATATGATAAATAATATGAACTTCATGAGATAGTAAAATATAAGGAGAAAGAGATTAGAAAACACTAATTTAGGGACTCTAGATGATGCCTCCTTGCTGTTCTTCTTCAACTTCAATACGCAGAATTTATTCTCCAAAAGTTAAGAAACTGAAATCTAAAATAATATAAAATTTATATATCTAATTAGAGTCATGAGATTTATGAGATTGATGAGACTGATACAATTACAAGAGATTACAGTTCTTTATATAAATCTCAGAGCCAATTTAATCAAAACACATTAGGATTTCTAATCCTACTTCAGTATGGTATGAGAATTCAATCCTAAATTGATCTACAAATCACTGTCATTGATTACTGAATACGGCTTAATAAACGACTGAATTAGTCCTCTTTCCATATCATTTTGAATTATTAGAATGATCAAAATAGTAAAAGGTGTGCAGTCTTAATCTGAGTCTGAAACAGATTTATGCTCTTTGTTGAATAGTGGACGGCCAGCAAGCCAAAAATTTGGCTACCTGGCTGAACTTTGACTTGATTTGACCTCAAACTTTTGTTAGACACTTTCTCATTTTTATAAACTCTTTTGACAAGTCTATTAGGTCTCTAGATGTCTGGATCTTGAAATATACTACTGCAATCATTTCTTTAACATTGATTTTCTGTTTTTTCATCTCTTTTCTCTAAATTGTCTCTTGAAGTAATTTCTGCATAAACTTAAATAAAAACACCCATGCAGTATTAAATATGTAATAAAAGAGGTATAAAAGTAGTACAAAATATAGATGATAATCAAATTATCACACCCCGATACCTAACTTTTGCTAGTCCTCGAGCAAAATCCTAAAAATAAAATAAAAAATTATAACTCACTTTTGTAGGATTCAAGGTTGCACTTAGCACATGTAATAAACTGTTAAACCCCTAGGTTATCTCTAGCGGATGAGTGTTATCTCGTGAGGGATTGCAGTGAATATACCCACAAATTCACAAAATTCAAAGAAAAAAATATAAGAGATTAAGAAATAAGGATAAAAAAATAAGGATAACTGAAATAAAGAAAGAGAAAAATAAGTAGAAAGAAAAAGAAACTTTTTTTAAAATTAATAAGCATCACTAGAAATGAGTTCAATAGTTTTCATATGCAATCTTTTTCAAGTTCAATCTCTTATCAAAAAATCCCATCTTCTTATCCTAGAGATTTCAAATCCTAATATATCGCACCATCCTTCCCAAGTTTTATGTTATCTAATCCTATGCATCCTTGTGAATATGTGGTAGCTCTTAACTTGGGATTTTGATTCAAATTTTTCATACTTAATTTTTTTTTAACAATATAGAAGTTTTGAAGTATTACCACTTTGTTGCCCTTCAAGCACTTCTTTTTTTAATACATATAACTCATCCACTTCTCTTTCATGTAAATATCAAGGCTTCTTAAGGCCAAGATAACTAACTAATTGATCATTAGACTTGTTAATACATAGATCTCTTTTTTATATATTTTTTTAAACTTACCTAACTATCTTTCACGTAAATACAAAGGCTTCTTGAGGCCAAAGTATCTAGCTAATCAAATATTAAGTTTTTCTTCCTTTTTTTAAAGTATTAAGTAATTCTCATTATCTCAAGCTTAAACTAATGTGTAAGTGTAGATAAGATGCATAATCATGTAGACAAATTCTAGATGGCATTCAATTTTCAGATTTTTCATCTCTTCTCAAAGAATTAAGGAATCTATCAAATTGATATCCCTATCCAATTCAAACTATATGGTCATTAAATTCCTTAAAACTAGATAAACTTACTGAAATTCGAAATTTTTTTCAGTTATTAAAAGAAAAAGAAAAATCTATAAAAATCCTAAAAAGAAAAGAAATAAAAAAATTCTAACCTAAAAATAAAGAAAAAGGAAAAAAAATCTTAGACCTCTTCCACATACCTAAACCTTGGCATAGCCTAATGCAAAGCAAGATGAATCAATAACATATGCGAATCACACATAAATACCACTCCCAGAGACCAATTTTTTTTAAATTTTTAGACAATCATGAAATATTATCTATTAGAAATTGCCCACTGTCTAAAAAATAAACAAAAAATCATAAATATTCAATAATTGGAAAGAAATAACCTGGGAAAATTTCAGAGTGTGGATCCACAAATTTTTCTTCTGCTGCCTAGCCGAACTTTTAGTTCTGTTGGTTTTGAGTTTTGGTTCACTTGTTTCTATTATCTTGGTTATTCATCCTGTAGATCTGATTTTAAATTTAGGTTTTGGTTGAGGTACCTAGTACAGATAAATAAAATAAAGTAAGAAAAAGCTAAAATAGAATCAAAAATCTAAAAATAGAGGTTAGAAAACTTGGGTTGCCTCCCAAGAAGCACTTTAAGTTATAATCTTTAGTTAGACTTTCTCTGATCTTCATGGAGGCTTATGTATAGAAGGTGTTGGCCTTGATAAATTCTTCACAATCTTTTGGACTTTTTTTCATATTTGATTTGGCGGTGCAGCTTTCAAGTAGAAACTTTGCTTCTCAATTTTTGCATTCTTGGACTTGGTGGACTTGGGCTAAATGGACTCTTTGCTAAGCAGCTTTTGAGACTCTTCTTTTGGTACTTCAACTACTTGCTTGTTCTTGATATCAATTTTGAAGCACTTCTCGACATTCGATAGTTGTGGCGTGGCTTTAAAAACTTTGAAAGTAACTTGCTCATCTTGTACCCGAAGGATAAGTTCTTTTTTTCCACATCAATCAAAGTTTTTCCTGTGGCTATGAAAGGTTGGCCTAATGTGAAGGGAACATTAGTAGCTTCTTCCATATCTAGCATGATGAAATCAGTAGGAAAATAAAACTTGTCGACTTTAACAAGCACATCTTCAATAACACCAAGCGGGTACTTTATCGATCTATCCGCCAATTAGAGTGAGACAGTAGTCTATTTTGGTTCTCCCAAACCTAATGCTCTGAAAACAGAGAGAGGCATTAAATTTATACTTGCACCAAGATCATATAAAATATTATCGAATTTAAATTTTCAATAATGCAAGGTATAGAAAAACTCCCTGGGTCTTCAAGTTTAGGGGGTAGTTTGTTGTGCAAGATAGCACTGCACTCCTCGTTGAGCTTATCATTTCGTGCTCTTTTAACTTCCTCTTCTTAGCTAGGATCTCCTTCATTTGGATTCTGTTCTAGAGCATCTATGAGCAAAATATTACTATGTAAATTCTTGAAAATATTTAAAAAATTAGAGAAACTCTTATCTATCTTATTTTGTCTGAGCCTCAGAGGAAATAGAAGTGGGGGAACGATGGTTTCACTAGGGGCTTCACTACAGGCTTTGAATCAGGCTCAGATCCCAATGTAATTCAGTTGTTCAGCCAAGTTTTCAGCTGCGTAGCCGAAAATTCTTCTCTGCTCTGGCCTATCTTTCTCTAGTTGTCTTCTACTTTTTCTCCAATATCTTTTTAATGTACTACTTTAGAAGACTCTTTATGTACCTGCTCTAGTTGCTTTCCGCTCCTTAACGTATCGCATGCACTTGCTCTTTTGAAATTTTGTCGGTGTTGCTTGGTAGCGATCCTTGTGCTCTTGCAAAGAGCAGGCTTGCAATTTGCCCACCTGAACTTCTAAATTATGTATAGATGATGCTTTATTTCTGATGAGGGCTTCTTGATTTTCTATCTTTGTTTCGGTGTTCACCATGAAAGCGTGCATGGTTGTAGCAAGTTGCTCTATTACAGTCTCCAAGCTTGATTTCTTCTCTTGTGGTGATAGGTGTTGTTGGTGACTGAGGTCACCTACTTCCTTCGTTAATGATACGAGTTGGACATGAATTGTTGTGATATCATTAGGTCCATGCATGCCCGTAACCTTCTCCGATGTCGCTCTTTCTGTTTGCCATTGATAATCATTTAACGCATCTCCTCCAACAACTCGTAGGCTTCATCTCTATTTTTTGCATAAGTGCTCCACCTACCGCCGCATCAACCATCATCTTTGTATTCAGTTGTAGCCCGTTATAAAATAATTGGATCTCCAACCAATCGGGAGACCATGATTTGGAGTATCTTCCCAGACATCATAACAGATTCATATCAAATTTGGTAAAGATTGTGATATCACGTCGAAATTATACTGATTTTGCGGGTGGAAAGTATTTAGTGAGGAATTTGTTTGCCATCTCATCCCATGTAGCAATTGATTCCTTCGGTAAAGATTTGAACCATATCCTTGCTTTATCTCTGAGTAAGAAAGGAAAAATCATCAATCTCACCTTCTCCGCTGGTACACCGCTATACTGTTATGCATCACAAATCTCTAAAAAGTTTGCAATATACTCATACGGATCACCATTAGGAAGGCCTCCAAATTGACAATCATTTTGAACCATCCAAATCAACCCTATCTTCAATTCGAAGTTGTCTGCTTGGATTGTTGGCTTCTTAATGCATGATGTTGCTCCAATCAGGGAGGGAATAGCATAATCTCTTAGTGCTCTTCTTTCTTCTTGGCACGCCATCACCGATTCTCGATCGTTCTTCTCTTTAAACAAGCGTCGTAAGGTCTTGTCGATCTCTGGATCAAGAGTATAGAATTTTAGCACTCCTAGATCATTTCATTAATCAATTAGAAAGAAGTTCCTGAATGATCCTCCCCTGTCTCCACTATAGGTCAGCTACGTAGCCGAAATTTTGACTGTCTGGCCGAACTCCTGTAGCTTTTGGGGTAGCGTCTTCTACAACCTTTAAATAGAAAGTCCTGATGTTAATTGTGCAGTCTGAATTTAAATTAAACTAGTATAAAATATCATTGATATCAATAAGAAACAAACAATCCCCGGCAATGGCATAAAAACTTGATGTTGTGAATAGGAAAGTGCATCAATCATTTATAAATAATAAAGTAGTGAGTGGAGTATCATTCCCACGAGGATTATATCTATTGAGTACCAAACAAATTTTTCCTAATTTTATTTGAATAATTGATTTAGAAGATGATTGAAATAAACTACTAACAAGAAACTTAAAAAAGTTGATTTTTATAGAAGAAAAGTGCTAGGGCAGTTGATTTAGGTGAATATAATCAGATATAAAATTGTTCTTGTGCTAGTGAATTCTAACTATTCATGTTAACAATCGAAAGTCCTTAACCTAACTAGTATTCTCTCTCGAGCAATACTAATTCTAACTCTAATTTAAGAACGTACAATCTCTCGATCTAGTAGATTTACAAGTTAGAAGAAGCATTAAGTACGGTGAATCTTTCATATGATTGCACAACCTTTACGTCTCAACTTATCAAGTTGTGATTTTTATTCTTATGATGTTATCCTAGGTTAGGTTATCTCTTCTCGGTCTCAAACCTAACCATCGGTATAATTGTTGGCCACCGATTAATAACAACAAGATTGAGAATAAAAAATTAACATGCAAATATTTAAACTTAAAGAACAAAATAGTAAAATAGCACAAAGCAACAATTATATCGTCATAATATTTACCCTACATCAATGCCCTACCTATGGAGAATTAGTTCATATTAGAAGAGATGCAAAACATGATAAATAATATGACCTTCATGAAATAATAAAATATAAGGAGAAATAGATTAGAAAACACTAATTTAGGTACTCGAGATGATGCCTCTTCACTATTCTTCTTCAACTTTAATACGCAGAATTTATTCTCCAAAACTCAAGAAACTGAAATCTAAAATAATATAAAATTATTTATCTAATGAGAGTCATGAGATTTATGAGATTGATGAGATAGATACAATTATAAGAGATTGTAGCCCTTTATATAGACCTCAGAGCCAATTCAATCAGGAACACATTAGGACTTCTAATCCTACTTTAGTTTGGTATGAGAATTCAATTCTGAATTGATCTGCAGATTATTGTCATTGATTGCTGAATACGACTTCATAAACTATTGAATTAGGATACAGTGTCAACAGAAGAATTGTAGCCCTTTAAGTTCTCTTTCCCTAGCATCTTGAATCATTAGAATTAGATATCTATAGGGAACATTATGATCAAAATAGTAAAAAGTGTCCTTCTAAATCCGAGTCTGAAACAGATTTATGCTCTCTATTGAATAGTGGACGGCCAGCAAGCCAAAAATTCTGCTACCTAGATGAACTTGACTTGATTTGACCTCAAACTTTTGTTAGATGCTTTCTCATATTTTATAGACTCTTTTGACAAGTCTATTAGGTCTCTGGATGTCTGGAGCTTGAAATATACTGCTGCAATCATCTTTTTAATAGTGGTTTTCTACTTTTTAATCTCTTTTCTCTAATTTGTGCTCTTGACCTAATTTTTGCATAATCTTAAACAAAAACATCCATGCAGTATTAAAGTGGAACAAAAAGGTATAAACGTGGTACAAAATATAGATGATAATCACAATTATCACATCCCAATACAAAATATCAATATAGCCCAAAATACAGATAAAATACAAGTTAACCTGACGAAGCGAGGAAACCCAAAACGAGACGAGGACACTTGCCTAAAAATCTTCAAGAAACGCTGTAAATCCCGAAGTCCCAAGAAGCACGTGCACACACCACTAATATATAATATAATATATATATATATATAGAGGAGAATAAAAGGGAGGAGAGAGAGTCAAAGAGAGAGAGGGAATCGGGAAGAGAGAGAGGAGTTAATAGGAGAGAGAGAAGTTAACAGATGGGGGGAGAGTAACATGTCACGGATGGGTCATGACCTGGGCTCACAGCCAGGGCTGGCGCCGCCGGCCTAGTGGTGCGTCGGCTGCCGCCAGCTAAAGGAGGGAGGTCAGCCAGCTCGGAGGGGAGAGGGGAGGAGGAAAAAGAGGCGGGGAAGTGGTGATGGTAGTGGAGGTGATGATGATGATAGTTGTGGTGGTGATGTTAATTTGGGTGATGGGATGTTGAAATTGAAGGAGATGGGAGGAGGAAGAGGAGTTGAAAGTTTTGGTGGTAGAGTTGGTGTGGAGAAGATGGTTGTGGTGATTGATGGCTTGGGTGGTGGATTGAAGCGAGGAAGGAGTTGAAATTGAAAGAGGGGGAGGTGGTGAAGAGACAGGTGTTAGAGCTTGGGGGAGAGGTGGCCGCTGTTGCCGACATGGGGACATCGTTAGCACCAGAGGAGGTGCTGATGTGGGTCTGGGCTCACTAGAGTTGGCCGGCCAGTTGTAGATGAAAGAGGAAGGGAGAGAGTGTTAATTGAAAGAGAGAAAGAGTGCATTAGAGAAAGGGTGAGATTGAGATGAGATTGATGGATGATTTTAAGAGAATTTATGGAAAGAGAGAGGGAGAATTTGGGAGGAGGAAGTGCTGGGCTGCTGGCCGCATCATTGGCTGCTAGGGGAAGAAGAAAGTACGAAAAAAGAAAAGAAAGGAGAAGAAAGAAAAGAAGAGAAGGAAAGAGAGAGAAAAAAAAGGAAAAGAAAAAGGGAAGGAAGAGAGGAAGCGAGAGAGAGAGAGAGAGAGAAGAGAGTGATGGAAGGGGGATGTGACTGGGACCATGTGGAGGGTGTGGGTCGGTAGAGGATTGGAGGGGGGAAGAAAGGAAAAGAAAGAAAGAAAGAAAGAATTGAAAAGATTTCAAAAATAATAATATTTTAATAATGCTGGGAAATATCGATTGTTTTAGAAAAATCCAAAAAAATACCCAGAGGTAGAAAACTGAAGGTACACCTAGAGGGGGTGAATAGGTGTACGGTTAATCTAATGAACAATAATGCGAAAATTAAAAACTTAATGGAACACACTTATTGTAACCAACGAGTGTAGCCGAACTCCTGGTGAAGGGCTCTAGACTAACTCCTCTTGATTCCTTTGAATAAGAGTTGAGGTGCTATATGAAGCTCTCGTGGTTAAACACAAGTGAGGCACACAAACAAACACAACCAAGCATATAAGTGTGTTATGACAATATGAATCAATGCAAGGTACAATATAAGAGAGAGAGTTAGAGAAAGTGGATCAATCACAAACACCAAGATATGTTTCGAGGTTCGAGCACACAGCTCTACGTCCTCGCCTTCACACAGAAGGATTTCCACTAACTCGTTCACACAGGACTTCCCACACAGTGAACCTCCACTGAGGATTTGGGGCAATACAATAACCGGGAGTACACAACTCCTCTCTCCAACAAATACAACCTCTATACTTAGAGGCTAGGCACTAAGCCACCACAATATCAACCTCACAATAGAGGGATAGGCACTTAGCCAACAACCACAATCTCCTCTACACTTTGAGGGATTCCAAACCAATCTCCACCTCTCACTAGAGGGAGCCAACTACCACTTCCACTATCACCTCACACTTGAGGGATATCAACTCAATCACCTCTTACTAGAGGGATATCATAAAGATGGAAGGTTTACAACTTGGTGATCACAAAGACCACAAACAACTTCTTTTCCCACAAAACAAAGATCCTAATAGATAGGATAGAATATAAGCTCAAGTGTGAGAAATCAAGGTGTTTGAAAATCAAATAACAAAGAAAAATACTTGAGAAAATAACTAGAATAGATGTAGAATGAAGAACAAAACAATATCCCAAATCTCTATTTTCTTTAATTTTTCCAACCCTTAAAAACAAACAAAGATGAATCTTTTTGCCTTAAAAACTCTTTTGAAAACTTGTATTAAAACACTTGAGACGATAGAAATTTTGGCCTTGAAAAACTTGTTGAAAAACAGCTCTTGAATGGGGTATTTTTAACCCCCAAGAAAATCTGCCCGTTGGCAGCTGAAAAGGGCCAGAATGTCCTTCTGGTCGACCGGCCAACGGTCAAAAAATCGACCGTTGAGCCCTCCAGTCGACCGCCCGGTCGATCGTGCCAGATCCAGAGAGCAATTGCTCTCTGGCTGGTCAACCGGCCAAGGCTTACGGTCGACCGCCCCCACTCGAGAGTGGGGTGACTTCAGTCGGTCGACCGTACGGTCGACCGGCCAAGCCAACTTGGCTTTTGTGCACGTCTCGTGCACATCAGTCGACCGGTCCAGTCGACCGACTACTGGTCCGATTGATCGTCCCGGTCGACCGTCAGAGCCTGGCAACAGATTTTCAGAACTTAAAATCTTGTCTTTTTATTGTCAAATAAATCCCATAAAATCTTTAAAATTCTACAAAAATAGGTTCTTGTTATATCTTTGAAATCCAAACATGTTTGAGTAAAAATCAAACCATATTACAAACATTTTGAACCATTTTTGTCACTTGAAAAATTTGCCTTAAACCAAATTCTGTATTTTCCAAAACTTAGATTTTTGAAATGGAAATCCTATTTTTCCAAAACACATGTAAATACAAAAACATGATATTTAAACAACTTTGAAGCATATAATATATGGATAGAATCTAATATATATGAAAAAGATATATATTAATGTTTTTGACATTAAATCCGAAAATAAGTTTTGTTTAAATACAAAACCCAAATACATGAATAGGTTATCAAAATAAGCTTTCTTAAGAATATGAAGCATACATGTATATAGATCAAATCAAATATATATTAAACCATGTAAACTTATTTTGATTCAATTCTATTCATGAAAATCAAGATCGGTTAAACCAAAAACTAAAACCAATAAACCTGAAACTTAAAACAAGTGTGTGTGTTGTGAACTTGAACATATTACACTATCTAACTTTACAATGGATCTAAACTAACTATTCTAAAACAAACTGAAGCCTTCTTGTAGAACGCCGTCTCCAAGTCGACTCGATCCAAACGTGATCCATCGAGCTTGACTCCATCCGAGTGCTAGATATGAACTTAACGCTCGAGCTCTTGAATCACCATGTGAAAGCTCCTAAATACCTTTGTTCAAGCTAATCACCAACTAATATCTTGATTAAATATCTGAAACTAAATATCACAAGATTATTAGTAAACTATAACTACATGAGTTAATCATCATCAAAACTAGAGTGGAAGGCCTCTGGGCCAACAATCTCCCCCTTTTTGATGATGACAAAACTCATGGAGTTATATATGCATGGATTAAAGTTAAGCTTCAAAGAAGCTCCCCTTAACTCATGCATAGCAATAAACAATAAGATATGCAATGAATGTTAAACATGAATATGCATAAACATGCATAAGATAATGAAATAAACATGCTCTTGATACCAAATTTTTAAAATAAATTCCTTTTACCTTTTAAAATAAACATGTTCTTAAATATCAATTGAAAATATAAACTTAAAATATAACTCTTGATACCAATAAAAATTTCAATTGAAAGCTTATCAATAAGAGCAATAAAAGCTCTTGATACCAATCAATAAAGGCTCTTGATACCAATTGAAAGATAATCAATAAAAGCTCTTGATATCAACAATAAAAATTTTAATAAAAGCTCTTGATACCAACAAAACAAAACAACAAAATATATGTTCTTGATACTAATATCAACAAAACATCAAAACATAAAACAAACTCTTTTGATACCAACATGAAACAAACTTTGATATAAACTTATAAATAAACAATAAACATGCATATAAACTCAAAACTTCTCCCCCTTTTTGTCAATCATCTGTTGGCCCAAAGGCCCATCACTCTAGTTTTGATGATGATCAACTCATGTAGTTATAGTACTAATGATCTTGTATTTAATTAGTGACAGATTCATGATCAAGATCTTAGTAGGTGTGTAGCTTCAACAAAGGATTTTGAAGTCAAGTTTTGGAGCTAGCACGGTTTGATCTAAGAGCCATTGGATCGTGTTTGGACCAAGTCAAGAAGATGAGAAGGCTTCAAGTGAAGACTTCAAGAAGATGAAGACTTGTGTCTAGGTTTGTTTGAGTAAGATTTTGTTTTTAGTTAAAATGTAAAGGATAGAATAGTTGGTGGATTGCTCAAGTACATATACACACACACTCTTGTTTTAGTTTATTTTTACAAAAGATTTTTTTTGAAAAATACATGTTTGGTTTTTGGTATTCTAGTTTATATGTTTTAACCAAAACCATGTTTAGTGCTTAATGTCAAAAACATAGATATTTCACCATGTTTGTGTAGTGGATCATATCCATACATACTATGCTTCAAATGAGTTTAAATATCTTATTTTTGTATTTGGTAAAGTTTTGGAAAAACAAGTTTTGAAAAATCAAGTTTGGAAAATTACAGTTTTCATTTGAGCCAATATTTTCAACTTACAAAAATAGTCCAAATCATTTGTAACATGCCTTGATTTTGTGCAAGCATGTCTGTTTATCAAAGTATATTGGTAAAACTATTTTTTTAGATTTTCAGTATTTTATGGGATTTTATTTCATTCAAAAAGACCAAGTTTTAAATCCCCTTGACTGTGCTGAATGGCTTCAGCCGGTCGACCGAGCGGTCGACCGAAGCCTGAAGTCGGTCGACTAGGCGGTTGACCGACGTGCACAGACGTGCACGCCTTTGTGCACTGGAGGGCCGGTCGACCGCCAGAGAGCTTCTGCTCTCTGGAAAGCCCCGGTCGACCGGACCGGTCGACCGACAGAGAGCTCTGCTCTCTGTTCCAGTATCTCGGTCGACCGAGCGGTCGACCGTTGCTCTAACGGTCGAAAAAATGACCATTGGCAGTCGACCGGCCGGTTGACCGGCAGTTCTGACAGACCCCAACGGCTAGTTTTTCTATCCCTATAAATTTGGGGGTTTGGGCATTGTTTTTCTCCAAGATTTTCAAGTGGATTTTTTACCAGTTTTCCTAACTCTTTTAAGAGGTTTTCTCCACTTATTTTAGAGCAAATATTTCCAATCATAAGGAGGGTTTATCAAGAGTGTTTAAAAGAGAATTTTCTTGAGTTTTCCTCCACCATTCTCATCCTTGTTTTCTCACACAAACACTTGAGCAACCCATTGATTATTCATCTTATAGGAGTGTTGTAGTGAGATTGTTTTTAGGTGATCAAAGTGTTGTGATCACCAAAGACTTGTTCTTTGTTTCTTTGAGGAGGCGGACGAGTGCGTCACGATGTTTAGAGTTCGTGTGTGAACTCTTGTTTGAGGTGCGGCCTCAGCGAGCCGGTGGGCTTGCGGTGTGTACGGGACTAGAGAGTCTGAGGGATTGTAGGTGTTGCGGCACCGAGGAGTGATCCGGTGGGATCGATTATAGTGGAAATCCTTCGTGTGTCGAAGGCGGGGATGTAGAGCAAGTGTGCTCGAACCTCGAAACAAATCCCTTGTGTTTGCGATTGCTCACTCTCTCTCTCTCTCTTTGTCTCTTAATTGTTTATATCTTGCATGCTATTATTGTGCTTATCCTTACATGCTTGATATTCATATTGTGCTTAATTGATATATGCTTGGGATTGTTTGCTAACACTTGTATTCAACCAAGAGAGCCAACGCGGCACCTCAACCCTTATCTAGGGGAATCTAGAGGAGTTAGTCCAGAGCCCTTCACGGGGAATTCGGCTACACTCTTGTGTTGTACGTGGTGTTTAGTTTAAATAATTTGTTTAGGTCATAATAGTTTTAATTCCGCATTATTTGGCATTTAGTGACCATTAGATTAGCCATCACCTATTCACCCCCCTCTAGGTGATCCTACAATTGGTATCAGAGCCAAGTGCTCTGAATTTGGGTCTTACAACCTAGAGTTAAAGATCCTCTTTTTTAGGCTAATCACATTATTTGTGCACACACCATGGACTTCATATCACCACCCATGTTTGACATTCTTAACATCCCTATATGGAAGGTTAAGATGTCTTTGTACCTCAAGGCCCTAGGAATTCATGTTTTCTTTGCCATCACTAGAGATGATTATTGTTTAAATGGCAAAAACATTGAGGCTAATGCAAAAGCCCTTCATGCTTTAAAGTCAACCCTAAATGATGAATATTTATGTAGGGTTTCTAATGTTGATTCGGCTTTTATAGCTTGGAACATCATCACCTCCCTTGGCGAAAAGGATCTATATTATGCCGGGAGCGATTCGGATGTTGGAAGCGACACCTCCAACATGTGCTATATGGTCTAAGGGGATAACCCCCTTGAGGTAACTACCGAATCCGAGGTAGAAAATGATAACATGTCATATGATGAGCTTAGCACTTTTTGTCAACTCCTTCTTGAGAAATATGACATGCTTAAGAAAGAAAATAAAAATTTGAAAAAGAAATTTGATTGCATGCATAAGGAAAATGATTCTTTCAAAAATAAAACTGCATGTTTAGAAAAAGAAAAGAAGATTTGAAAAATAAAAATGTTTCCTTGATGTCCAAATTAAATAATCTTTGTGAAGGAAACACTATTTTGAAAAATAAAGTATTTTTGGTGGAAAAACAAAAGGAAGTCGTTTTTCAAGAAAACTCTTGTTTAAAAAGAAAATTTGTGAAAAAGAAAAGGAAAGTTTTTCTAAAGAATAAGAAAACTGTTTCACATTCTCACCATGCTTTACATGCCACCATTGATGAAAGTGAGATTAAATTTTTGAAAAATAAAATTAATAGTTTGAGCTCTACTTTAAGCACATGTGAATTTAACCACACTAGATTGGAGTCTATGTTTTCAAAGAAACAAGCTCCACATTCTCATGCACATCATCATCATGCATATGCTTATGTTGCACGCCACGATCATACACATACACATAAGCATTCTAAGGTGTACAAGTGTACACATTGTGGCCGCAAAGGCCATTTAGCAAAATTTTGTTTTGATAGATTATATCATATTAATTTTGCTAAAAATAAAAATGTTTGGGTGCCTTACAAAACTAACCCCCAAGGACCCAAAAGAAAATGGGTACCAAAACCCCCACCGTGTGTTTTTGATGTAGGTGAGGGCTCTCACAAAACGTGAGAGGGATGATACCTTGGTGATGGTTGCATGGACTTGAAGGACATATATTTGATGCACCACTACCAAGGAGTTTTGGTGGGATGACCACCATGTTTGGAGATTTAGAGTATAGTTCTTATGGTTTGGTAACTATCTCTAAACTCCTAGTTTATTTATTTACATGCTTGTTCATATATCATATTTTTAGCATGTTTATTTGTTTTATGTGCTTCATGTGGTAAATACTAGTTTAAATGTAGTTTTTATCAAAACTTGTATTTATACATGTACAAATAGTGAGAACAAATTGATTCATATATGTTTACACTTCATGCTCATTTGTACCCACTATATGCACATATATAGGCTAGTTTTGATTATTCTTTCATTTATACTTGTTTTGCCAATTTTCATATTTTACTTCATGTATATGTAATTTTTATTCAAATCTAATAAATATACATGTATACCCGTGAGTCTTTTGCCTTCATGCAAATACCTTTAATAGACTCTTTTATGTTTGGGATATGTATGCATATTGTTAGATTTAGATAAATTATACATATACCTAGAAGTTTATTTTATTTTAATGAAAATTAAATTTCATGTTTGGTTTGATAAAATAAAATGAATAATTTGTTTTGATCATTTTGAGCTTCATTGACTATTTTCATGAAAATGCTAGTTACATGATTTTTGAACACTCACACCTTATTTGTTTATTCATGACTTTGTTTCATGATTATTTTTGAGCTTTATGGACCATGAGTGCTTAAATTTTTGTGTATTTGGTATGATTCATGAAATACATATGATTTGGTTTCATGTTTTTGAAGTATCTTTAACAAGTTTTTCAAAAAAAATTAATTTAACTAGTTATTTATTCTTCAATGTTTTATGAGTTATACACATGATCCTATTATTGTTTCAATTGGTATCATTGAATCATTTCAATTGGTATCAATTTGACTCTATTTTTGTATACACTCATATTTTGTTTTCTTATATATGTATGCATCAATTTCAATTGGTATATTTTTTTCATACATATATATGAGTTATTTGTGCTTAAGTTAAAATTGATAGACATATTTAAAGCACAAAGTTGTTTATGATAAGAAAATAAAAATTTTAAGAAAAATTCTCAAGATTTGTTTTATTGAGAAAATTCAAAATTTTGTTTTATAAAAAAAAATCAAAATTTTGATTTGTATTGCCTATATGCAAGGAGAGCTTAACATCTCTTCTACATATAGATTCATGTTAAGTGTATTGTATATTGAGGAGCTTGACAACTCTTCTTTATGTGGTACACGTGTGTAGGGGGAGCTTCACATCTCCTCTTATGTATTACATGATATGTGTTATGTGAATTGGGGCTTGTCATCCCTTCTTCATGTAATGCATATGTGTAGGGAAGCTAACTTAGCGTCTTCCTCTTCATGAATGTATATCACATATAATCCTTTATTGATTGATTTATGTTTACCCCTTCATTGGTTCTATGTTTCGGACAAAAAGGGGGGAGAAAATTTATTGGTTTTGTTTTTTACTTTAACCCCTTCGTTGATGATTGACAAAAAGGGGGAGAAGTATTTAAGATATATGCATGTTTTCCTTTCTTAAGGGGGAGAAGTACATGTTTTCCTTGCTTAAGGGAGTAGTATTTGTGTTTATGCATATATGTTTTGTTTTGCAAATAGGAGAAAAAGAATTTGATTTGTGTTTATGCATATATGTTTTGTTTTGCAAATAGGAGAAAAAGAATTTGATTTTTTTTATGCTTGATTGGCATGTTTATCTCCTAGATTTGCATACTTTTTTATGTACATTCATTGCATATTTATTATTTATTTGTTATGCATGAGTTAAGGGGGAGCTTCTTTGAAGCTTTACTTTAATCCATGCATATATAACTTCATGAGTTTTGTCATCATCAAAGGGGGAGATTGTTGGCCCAAAGGCCCATCACTCTAGTTTTGATGATGATCAACTCTTATAGTTATAGTACTAATGAAATTGTGTTTAATTAGTGACAGATTCATGATCAAGATCTTAGTAGGTGTGTAGCTTCAACAAAGGATTTTGAAGTCAAGTTTTGGAGCTAGCACGGTTTGATCCAAGAGCCATTGGATCGTGTTTGGACCAAGTCAAGAAGATGAGAAGGCTTCAAGTGAAGACTTCAAGAAGATGAAGACTTGTGTCTAGGTTTGTTTTAGTAAGATTTTGTTTTTAGTTAAAATGTAAAGGATAGAATAGTTGGTGGATTGCTCAAGTACATATACACACTCACTCTTGTTTTAGTTTGTTTTTACAAAAGATTTTTTTTGAAAAATACATGTTTGGTTTTTGGTATTCTAGTTTATATGTTTTAACCAAAACCATGTTTAGTGCTTAATGTCAAAAACATAGATATTTCACCATGTTTGTGTAGTGGATCATATCCATACATACTATGCTTCAAATGAGTTTAAATATCTTGTTTTTGTATTTGGTGAAGTTTTGGAAAAACAAGTTTTGAAAAATCAAGTTTGGAAAAATACAGTTTTCATTTGAGCCAATATTTCCAACTTACAAAAATAGTCCAAATCATTTGTAACATGCCTTGATTTTGTGCAAGCATGTTTGTTTATCAAAGTATATTGGTAAAACTATTTTTGTAGATTTTCAGTATTTTATGGGATTTTATTTCATTCAAAAAGATCAAGTTTTAAATCCCCTTGACTGTGCTGAATAGCTTCAGCCGGTCGACCGAGCGGTCGACCGAAGCCTGAAGTCGGTCGACTAGGCGGTCGACCGACGTGCACAGACGTGCACGCCTTTGTGCACTGGAGGGCCGGTCGACCGCCAGAGAGCTTCTGCTCTCTGGAAAGCCCCGTCGACCGGACCGGTCGACCGGTAGAGAGTTCTGCTCTCTGTTCCAGTATCTCGGTCGACCGAGCGGTCGACCGTTGCTCCAACGGTCAGAAAAATGACCGTTGGCGGTCGACTGGCCGACCCCAACGGCTAGTTTTTCTAGCCCTATAAATTTGGGGGTTTAGGCATTGTTTTTCTCCAAGATTTTCAAGTGGATTTTTCACCAGTTTTCCCAACTCTTTTAAGAGGTTTTCTCCACTTGTTTTAGAGCAAATATTTCCAATCAAAAGGAGAGTTTATCAAGAGTGTTTAAAAGAGAATTTTCTTGAGTTTTCCTTCACCATTCTCATCCTTGTTTTCTGACACAAACACTTGAGCAACCCATTGATTATTCATCTTATAGGAGTGTTGTAGTGAGATTGTTTTTAGGTGATCAAAGTGTTGTGATCACCAAAGACTTGTTCTTTGTTTCTTTGAGGAGGCGGACGAGTGGGCTTGCGGTGTTTAGAGTTCGTGTGTGAACTCTTGTTTGAGGTGCGGCCTCGGCGAGCCGGTGGGCTTGCGGTGTGTACGGGACTAGAGAGTCCGAAGGATTGTAGGTGTTGCGGCACCGAGGAGTGATCCGGTGGGATCGATTATAGTGGAAATCCTTCGTGTGTCGAAGGCGGGGATGTAGAGCAAGTGTGCTCAAACCTCGAAACAAATCCCTTGTGTTTGCGATTGCTCACTCTCTCTCTCTCTCTTTGTCTCTTAATTGTTTATATCTTGCATGCTATTATTGTGCTTATCCTTATATGCTTGATATTCATATTGTGCTTAATTGATATATACTTGGGGATTGTTTGCTAACACTTGTATTCAACCAAGAGAGCTAACGCGGCACTCAACCCTTATCTAGGGGAATCTAGAAGAGCTAGTCCAGAGCCTTTCACGGGGAATTCGGCTACACTCTTGTGTTGTACGTGGTTTTTAGTTTAAATAATTTGTTTAGGTCATAATAGTTTTTAATTCCGCATTATTTGGCATTTAGTGACCATTAGATTAGCCATCACCTATTCACACCCCCCTCTAGGTGATCCTACATTATCAACAAAGGGGTTAAAGTAAACAATAAAACAATGTTCTTCCCTTTTTGTCTGAAACAAAAAAATCAACAAAGGGTGAAATCAAATCAAAACATTTGTTTTATGCTCTTGATATCAACAATAAAAATTTTAATAAAAGTTCTTGATACCAATAAAACAAAACAACAAATATATGTTCTAGATACTAATATCCATGATACCAATATCAACAAAATATCAAAACACAAAACAAACTCTCTTGATACTAACATGAAACAAACTTTGATATAAACTTACAAATAAACAATAAACATGCATATAAACTCAAATACTTCTCCTCCTTTTTGTCAATCATCATAAAGGGGTTAAAGTAAACAATAAAACAATGTTCTCCCCCTTTTTGTCTGAAACAAAAAAATCAACAAGGGGTGAAATCAAATCAAAACATTATGATACCAATTGAAAAAGAATATATCAATTTAGTGCATCATGATATCAATTGAAAATAAATAAAATATACAATTGAAAGTACATAAAACAAATGTTTTTAATATAAATTTAAATAAACATGTCTATATTATACCAATTGAAAGTAAATAAAACATTTTGAAGAAATCAACCAAAAGATTTTGATATCAATTGAAATATGTAAACATATAGGTAATCTTGATACCAAATGTAAAAATTAGTACCAATTGAAAATATTTTACACTTTTGATACCAATTTGAAAAACATAAAACAATTTTTTTGGTCAAACACTAAACTCATTTTACAGTAGAGATACCAAATAGAGAATAATATCAAGTTAATGTATTGATACCAATATTGAAAATGAAGCATATATAAATTGAAAATAATGAAACATATGCCAATTGAAAATAATTTACGTTAGGAGTGTATGATACCCAAAAAAAATCAATATCATTTTTCAATCATTTTTCAACATAAAGTGTGGGAGTAAAATACCAAGGTAAACAAAATCAATTAAAAGGTGAAATATGAATTTTCTCCCCCCTTTATGAAATACTAAACAAAATGATGCATAAAGTTGTATAAGATACCAATTGAAACATAATCAATTGAAATATAATAGTCATTTAAGGAATCAAGCTTAGCATAACCAAAATTTGTGCTCAAAGTTATAGAGATATAGTAAGCACAAATAACACATAAATACATATATATGTATGAAAATTGAATACCAATCGAAATTGATACTATTTGAAATTGAAGCATACATATATAAAAACATATATGAGTATACAAAAGGAATGTCAATAGTGATACCAATTGAAAAGATCCAATGATATCAATTGAAAATACAATAAGAATCAAGCGTATAACTCATATTCCCTACCACCCATTCATGCACATGTTTAAAGAGATTTTTAATTAAGAGCATACAAGGCATGGTCGCCCAACCAGCCGCCCTTGGAAGGGTAGGCGTTTTCAAAAATAAGTTTGAAAATAATATAACAAGATTGAAAAGTCTACCATATGAAGAATACAAACTAGTTATATGAAAAATTTGTAAACTAGTACGAAATCTTTCAAGAAAGGAATAAAATAAAAATATTTTTCATGAAATATGAAAATCACATGATCATCAAACACTCAAGGGTCTATAAAGCATATATAGTCTCATGAAAACAAATCATGAGTAAACATTAAGTAAAGTGAGTGTATAAGAGTTATGTGAAACACATCATCATGAAAAGTGGCAATCAAGCTCAATGTGAAATTCCTTAAACATGAAACACAAGAAAATCTAATTTTCATCAAAATAATTTAATCTTCAAGGCATATGTATGTCTTGTACAAACTAAAGTATACATACATATCCAAACATAAACGAGTCCACAAAAGTATATGCATGAAGGCAAGTGGCTCAAGGATGTATATGTATAACTAATAGTTTAGACAAAATAGACATATACATGAAGTTTAAACATAAACATGAAAATATGTCAAAAATATGGAATACAAGTCAAAATGTATGAATCATCAAAACTAGGCTATACTAGTACATCTAATGGGTACAAATAAGCGTTCAAGTACAAACATATGATAATCTATTTGTGGCTCACTAGTTATACAAGTATATATCCAAGTTTTAATGAAAACTAACATCTAAACATGTAATCAAAACATGAAGCATAGAAATCAAAACAAAACTTATAACATATATATGATCATTATGTAAATGAACATGCATTAGATCTATGATATACACAATAGCTAAAACAAATATTAGAATCACAAAAGTATAAGTCCATATTAAATATGGGTGATCTCAAATACTAATCATGCATATCACAAGTCTAATAATTATGACATTTAACATACTAATCATGAAACATCAAAGTATGCTAAAAATCAACAATATGAAACGCATGTAAACATAAATAAGGAGTAAGAGATCGTTACCAAAACCGATGAGGGTACATCTCTATGTCTACAAACCATGGTGGTCTTCCCACCAAACTCTCCTTGAAAATGATGCATCCAAATAGTCCTCTTTAAGCTCGGAACGCATCCACCTCAAGGCACCATCACTCTCACGTCAAGTGAGAGCCCACACCTACATCAAATAAAATAGGAGTGGTCTTTGGTACACATACTCTTTTGGGTCCATGGGAGTTAGCTCCTTTCCTAATCCAAACAAATTTAGTTACTAAATTTGAATCATGTATACGATCATAACAAAACTTAGCAAGGTGGCCCTTACGTCCACAATGTGTACATGTGTACACATGATCATACATTGTGTGATGGGTGTGAACGTGGGGAGCATGTGTATGCCGTGATTTGTGTGCATGCATAGAAGGAACTTGTTTCTTTCGAAACATAGATTCTAAACGTGTATGGTTCATGGCGCAATGGCTCAAAGTGGAGCCCAAACAATCAACACTCTTCTTAAGCATAGATATATCATTTTCAATTATAGAAGAGGTACATGAAATGGATACACTAGGTGATGAAGCTATACTAGCATGGCAAACATGTGTATTTAAATCATTTTTCAAAGAAACATTTTCATTTGACATCAAGTCCAAATCTTTTGAAATAGAAATAATTTTTATTTTCAAGGAATCATTCTCTTTTACAACAAAATTAAGTTTTGAAGATAAAGCCTCATTTTTCTTTAAAACATTTTCACAATCATTTTATTTTTGAAAATCTTGTTTTCATTTAAAACAAGTTCAAGTTGGGTTTTCAAAGAGTCACACTCATTTGAAATCTCAACCTTCTCTTGTAAAGCAATCTCAAATCTAGAAGATAAATGTTTATTTTCTTCTTTTAATCCTAAGCTATCCTTTTTTAAAAGTTTATATTTTGAAATCAAATTTTCACAATTTTAGCTAGTTCATTATTTAAGGCATGTGCATCCATGCACTCATTACAATAAGAACTAGTACTAACATCTAGTTGAGTATCCGAATGTACCTCAAGGGAGGCATTCCTTGGACCATGAAGCAACGTTCGTCGGACTCGTCTCAACTAGATTTCCTCTTCTTATTGATAAGCGTTTGTAGCTCGGGAGATGTCAAAATGTTCCACACTGCAAAAGTGGAATCATAATGAGAAAACACATGTAAATATTTTTTATCAAGAGATACTCTAAGTGCCTTTAGGGCTAGTGCATTGGCCTCTATATGCTTGCTATCACTAAGGTAGGATTCCTTGGTAATGGCAAGGTAAACTTTATAACCTATGGCTTTTAAATGGCAACTCATCATAACCTTCCATATATCAATTCTAGAGACATCAAACATGAGATGGCTATCCATGAGTGCAAACTATGTGTGCAAATACAAATGCAAATGTAGATTAGCAACCAAGAAAACACTCCTAGGTGGTTAAACTAAATATCAGGAGCATAAGCTCTGATACTAATTGAAAGTACACCTAGAGGGGGGTGAATAAGTGTACGGCTAATCTAATGAACAATAATGCGGAAATTAAAAACTTAATGCAACACACTTAGTGTAACCAACGAGTGTAGCCGAATTCCCGGTGAAGGGCTCTGGACTAACTCCTCTTGATTCCTCTGAATAAGAGTTGAGGTGCTATATGAAGCTCTCGTGGTTAAACACAAGTGAGGCACACAAACAAACACAACCAAGCATATAAGTGTGATATGACAATATGATCAATGCAAGGCACAATATGAGAGAGAGTTAGAGAAAGTGGATCAATCGCAAACACAAGATATGTTTCGAGGTTCGAGCACACAGCTCTACGTCCCCGCCTTCACTCAGAAAGACTTCCACTAACTCGTCCACACAGGACTTCCCACACAGGGAACCTCCACTGAGGATTTGGGGCAATACAATAACCGGGAGTACACAACTCCTCTCTCTAACAAATGCAACATCTACACTTAGAGGCTAGGCATAAAGCCACCACAATATCAACCTCATAATAGAGGGATAGGCACTTAGTCAACAACCACAATCTCCTCTACACTTAGAGGGATTCCAAATCAATCTCCACCTCTCACTAGAGGGAGCCAAATACCACTTCCACTATCACCTCACACTTGAGGGATATCAACTCAATCACCTCTCACTAGAGGGATATCACAAAGATGGAAGGTTTACAACTTGGTGATCACAAAGACCACAAACAACTTCTTTTCCCACAAAACAAAGATCTTAATATATAGGATAGAAGATAAGCTCAAGTGTGAGAAATTAAGGTGTTTGAAAATCAAATAACAAAGAAAAATACTTAGGAAAACAACTAGAATAGATGTAGAATGAAGAACAAAATAAATATCCCAAATCTCTATTTTTCTTTAATTTTTCTAACCCTTGAAAATAAATAAAGATGAATCTTTTTGCCTTAAAAACTCTTTTGAAAACTTGTATTAAAATACTTGAGACGATAGAAATTTTGGCTCTTGAAAAACTTGTTGAAAAACAGTTCATGAATGGGGTATTTATAACCCCCAAGAAATCTGCCCGTTGGCAGCTAGAAAGGGCCAGAATGCCCTTCCGGTCGACCGGCCAACGGTTAAAAAATCGACCGTTGAGCCCTTTGGTCGACCGCCCGGTCGACCGTGCCAGATCCAAAGAGCAATTGCTCTCTGGCCGGTCGACCGGGCCAAGGCTTCAATCGACCGCCGGGTCGACCGCCTCCACCCGAGAGTGGGGTGGCTTCAGTTGGTTGACCGTACAGTCGACCGGCCAAGCCAACTTGGCCTTTGTGCACGTCTCGTGCACATCGGTCGACCGGTCCGATCGACCGACTACTGGTCCGGTCGACCGTCCCGATCGACCGCTAGAGCCTGGCAGCAGATTTTCAGAACTTAAAATCTTGTCTTTTTATTGTCAAATAAATCTCATAAAATCTTTAAAATTCTACAAAAATAGGTTCTTGTTATATCTTTGAAATCCAAACATGTTTGAGTAAAAATCAAACCATGTTACAAATATTTTGAACCATTTTTGTGACTCGGAAAATTTGCCTTAAACCAAATTCTGTATTTTCCAAAATTTAGATTTTTGAAATGGAAATCCAATTTTTTTCAAAATACATGAAAATACAAAACATGATATTTAAACAACTTTGAAGCATATAGTATATGGATAGAATCCAATATACATGAAAGAGATATATATTAATGTTTTTGACATTAAATCCGAAAATTAGTTTTGTTTAAATACAAAATTCGAATACATGAATAGGTTATCAAAATAAGCTTTCTTAAGAATATGAAGCATACATGTATATAGATCAAATCTAATATACATTAAACCATGTAAACTTGTTTTCATTCAATTCTATTCATGAAAATCAAGATCGGTTAAATTGAAAACCAAAACCGATAAACATGAAACTTAAAACAAGTGTGTGTGTTGTGAACTTGAGCATATCACACTATCTAACTTTACAATAGATCTAAACTAACTATTCTAATACAACCGAAGCCTTCTTGTAGAACGTCGTCTCCAAGTCGACTCGATCCAAACGTGATCCACCGAGCTTGACTCCATCCGAGTGCTAGATATGAACTTGACGCTCGAGCTCTTAAATCACCATGTGAAACTCCAAAATACCTTTGTTGAAGCTAATCACCTACTAATATCTTGGTTAAATATCTGAAACTAAATATCACAAGATTATTCGTAAACTATAACTATATGAGTTAATCATCATCAAAATTAGAGTGGAAGACCTCTGGGCCAACAAAAACATCATCCTAAGAACTAATATGAAATTGGTTTTTAGAAATAAAATCCCATTTTTAAATACAATCTTGGAATCTACTAGCGATACTGGCCGACACCAAATACGACCGAGTTTTGATAAATTCAGAAAAATTTTCAAAAATACATTAAGGTAGAAAATATATTTTAAGAAATAATATGAAAGTGAATTTTTAGAAATTTAACTCTGTTTATGTAT
>JAVJIF010015501.1:0-97858 GCA_038442645.1 Agave tequilana | reverse complement strand
TCCTATTCAATGAAGAGTTTCTAAAAATTAAAAGGTATAGATCCTTCTAGATCAAGGAATCAACTCCTAATAGGAGTGATCAAGATTCTTCAAGTATCTAATAGCCAGATCACCTCATAGTTCAAATAAGAGTTGTATTTAAAATCATATAAATAAAAGTTGTAATCTAACATTATAAATTGGAATATAGAAAAACAACAATGTAAGGCCTTAAAAAATCAAGAAAGCCCTAAAAACCAATAAATTGAGGAGCAAAATGAAGGTGTACTCTTTTAATTTATGCTTAGATTCAAAAGGAAGGTGAATACTCTTGTGTCATCAAGAGAAAGATTAGATCTTTGTGTATCAGGTTTTATTAATAAAAGTCTCTCAAGTTCTCTCCCCATGGACGTAGGCTAAGTTTGGGCGAACCACGTTAAATTGTATATTCTTTTTCTTATATCTTTCAATATTCATCTTGTGTACTCGAGGTAATCGATCTCATGGTGTGCTTGAGGTCGTCGGTTGGGATCTCGTATCTATCAAACTATTGGTATCATAGTAAGTATGATATCCGAGTTATGCATGCAATAATTGGTATCGAGCATATCAAATTGGTCACAACAGCAGTGTCATGCTGAGTATACACTTATGAAAACAGTTAATTGTGATTTTTAGCAGTTATCCATTTTTGAAGGTATTGTTTTGATGCATGTAAGATTTCAAAAACCTGAAAACTGTATTAGAATTTTTTAATCAAATGATTGTAGTCAACAGAAAATTGTACGTCTCTTTAAAATTTTCAAATATTAATAATTCCATCTGTACAAAGGGAAGGGGTTTCATTTTGTAGTGGTTAAACTTTGACCTGCATTAGAATGATAACGTGTATCAAAGCTATCAAGTGCTTCCATGAGAAATCCATAACTCCTAGAGTCTGTCTCGGAGACTCCGCCACTCATGGCCTTCCCGGAGCTACCCTCTGTCTCAAAGATATTGCCGATCCGGAACCTTCCACACTTCGAAGACCTAATCACTCTGAAATCTTTCACATTTTGATGTCTCTAACTCCGAGCCAGAAGTTTTAAATAGTAGTCTGCTGAGATCTCCGCCTACAGTTACGCTGCGTCATTCTCCCCGCGTTAAAGACGTGTAACGCTCCCCACATTGGAGCGGGCGGTTATGTATATAGCAGATATTCATGCACGCCACCACAGCCAATCACGGAAGTTATCGCAGTCGTTACGGAGGATCCAGTATGTGCAGATCATGTTGTTACCACAGTCCACCAATTTCGCCTCCACTCCAGCATCCACGTCAGGTATATATAATCCTTTTTCTTAAGAAATGGAATCGCTTCCTAATCCTCAGAACACACACACCAAAACACCCTCACAGTTGTCCTCTGCGTGGTCCTTCTGCCATCACACTGGTAGTTATTTTCTGTCGGTCCTTCCTACTACACTTACAGTTGCTCTGTGAGGCACCTTCATCCACTAACTCAGCAGTTGTCCTCTGGTAGTCTTTCCTTTTCTATTCCATCTTCTAATTCTCACGCCTGAGTGTTTTAGACCGGCACCGAAACGGTGTTCTAACCTGAAAGGTGTTTTTTTTCTTTTGTGTGTATCATCCAGGGAGCGCCCAAATTGCTTGTGGTGAGCTCAATCCACGGTAAGCCATTTTTTATTCACTACACATTTCAAACCTTTCATAAGTACCAACTCGAGAGTAACACAAACCTTATTGGCTCAAAACTTCAAACTGATAAGTTAGTATAGGACTATATCCAGACACGAAAGCTTATCAGTGAGCATTTCTAATTCCTTATGACTGGTTTTTGTTTTTTAAAGGATACCCATGAATGTTTTGAGTCCTGGCCTAAGAAATGCATGTTCCAAATCTCACAAGTCTTGATTTTTTTGTCACATTGCTCCCCTATTCCTGTTACTGATATGATGTGTGGAACTAAGTGCCATGCGGAACAAAGTGTCACATCATACATCCTTATGATTGGGGCCACCTCTTGAATCATCGGGGCCACCTCTAAAATCCCACGTTACTATTTTCCTGTAAATTGATATCGTGAAACTCAACTGGAAATAGTCTTGAACACCTCTAATAAAGATACAACTTACATGGGTTGTGGGAATTGATGGATTACAATAAATACGTCTTCATAATGGCTCGACGTTGTAACTACTGTAGAGAACTACTTGAGGCCACAGAAGTTCTTGTGGGGTGTAATGGCACCCTATACTGTCCTACTATTCCTGATACTGTTAGCGCCTAGCGGCGTAGATTGGAGGCCATATCCAATCACCTGAGACCATGTCCTGGGCATGTACAGGGCCCATTATGAATATGATACCTTGATTTCTCATCAGTTTTCAATAACAACCTTGGACTACTCTTATATGGATGTTTGTGAATTGGGACGCTAGGGCACATACTGCATATTTCATACATATCTTCACATTTATTCAATATTAAATCTGTTAATAATATCTTTCTTGTATGTTTCTATGTTCATGGCATGAAAATGAAGAAGAAGCACAAAAATCTCATTTATTTGGTGATTTTAGAGCCTACATATAGCCATTGAGTTTGGGGAGTTGATCTGCCAAATCTGGGAGAAGAAAACAAGAAACCAGCAGGGGAACTAACAGGGAGACAAGCCAGCAGACCGTGGTAGGCGGCACCGTGCGCACGACGCCAGTACCGTCGCCAAAACGTGGCTTTTACAGTGTTTTCGCGGCAGTACTAGGGAGTCACGCTCGTCCTTCGACGCATGGCCTCATATGCTTCCCTAGTGCTTTCCTTTTGCCTATAAATACCCAGTGTTGAGCATATTTCTGAGGAGGAGGTTTTTAGGGTAGTTTTCTCTTTTTAGTTTAGGTTAGTTCTTATTTTTCTCTTTTGTATTTTTCATTTCTTGTAGATCATATAATAGGAAAGAGAGTGATACTTAGAATAAAAGTTAGAGTGCTTGTAATGGAGGGTGACACTCTATGAAAAGTTTCATTTTTATCTCTACTTGTTTTCTTCTCTCTAACTCTTTACATAATTAACTTTTCTCTCATGGCAACTAACTACTAACTCGCTAACTCCTTATTTGATAATCCACATAAATCTATTAGCCTCTACTTGGCCTTGCTCTTGCAAGAGCGATTGATGGCTCGTGATGGATTCTAACACTCTAACATCTAACTCTCTAACAAGCTATTATTACTTTATTCCATGCTTACTCTAGTTTAGTTTTGATGTTTTAATTGTAGCTTGCACTTGTTTGTTGAGTTTGAATGTGAAGTGATCTTATGGGTCATGCTTGAAAAGCTTTTGAACTAAGGACTAGTGATGACCAAGGATACATGTGTGGCAGGTATCATTAAGAGGTTAGCATATTAATGGAGCCATTAGTAGTTAGTAGCCATGAGTTTTTTTCTTTTACTTTGTTTAGAAATATATCAAAAACAAAAAAATACATTTTCTTCAATGTTTCTATCTTTGTTTCCACCGTACTCTTCTCTTTCATCTTTGTTTTCTTTTCTTTTGATTTTTTTAAACATAGAAGAACTGTTAATACGTATGTGAATATACTATTAATGCTTCTATCGCCTCCCGTCCTTGTGGATTCGACCCATTTAGCCTCTATGCTATATGAAAGTATCGAGGAAGTCAAAGCAAATACACTAATTTCTGATTTCAAATGACACTTTTCATGCATGATTTTTCTCTGATCAAATTTTGGCGCCGTTGCCAGGATGAGAATGACTTGATTTCATATTTTGTTAACTTTTCTTCTTTATTTTTGGTATGCAGGTCAAATTTTTAGCATTGCAAAAGTTCACACTTACTTGCATCTCCCTGCTCAAGAAAGCAGATAGCAAGTGCTTCAAAAGTTGTTGTGTGGTTGGGTAAATCTTTGTATATTGTTATCTTTTGCTGTTAGCTTCTGTGTTGGTTTGCCTAAACACTACAATAATTAAGAACTAAAATACAGTAATTGGATATTTTAAAATAGTTTAAACATTTGCATCTAGGCACGTGTCAATTTTAATTCTAATATCTTGTATTTTGCTCTTCTGTTGTTGTGATCTCGATCGTGGTGTGCATATTACATTGCATATAGTTAGGACAAACACGTGGGTGATTTACTCATTTTGTGTGTTCATTCTTATCTATATTGCACACTTGCACGAATAAAACGTAAGGACGTATCCCGATACAACATAAGGTAGGGAAGTCATTACCCTCCCTTAACCCAAAAATCATCTCCCCATTCACACAACCCAAGCCTAAATAAAATTTGTTAGACGTTGGCCCCTAGGGACATCTCGAACTCATTTAGGAGATTGACTTAGGGGGAAGTTATTAGAGTTAACTCTTGTCAAATCATTGTCAAAGGTTGGGGATTGAGAGACGAAACCTCGAAGAACAGTGGTTTGGCATAATTAGGCCCGTTGCTCCAGCACAGATACCTCCCATTGATCTTTCCCCTACCTGGCTGATTAACTTGTGGTCAGATTCCTACAATGTACCCCCCATGGATAGTCTAACCAGTTAGGAGTTGTCTAAGTTTAGGTCAACCCTAGCATAGGCTTGGTTTTGATTTTTCTTTCTTTTGTTTGTTTGTTTGCTTTTATTTGTGTTTGTCCGTGAAATGGATTTCAATAACAATTTTTTCAATCCATATGAATTCACATTTCACCCCGACCTCATTGAGTCGGATAACTCCAAACCGACTATTTATAACATGAATCAACCTATAGGCCGGATTGAGTTTATCCGACTCAATACGACCCATCCCCCCAATCCTCTGACCATAATTTTAAATAATTTTCACTTTTCACAGAGTTCATGGGGATTCACCTCTCTCGAGTTAAATTATCAATCACCTTGTTCACCATCTTCCTTCCCATATTCTGCTTCACATACTCCTTTCTTGAACCACCAATTGAAGAAAAATCAGAGTTACAAAAGAGTATGGAAGCCATATTAGAGGCCCAAAAACACTTTGAAATCCTGACGACCTCATCATATCCACAAATTTTCAAACCCCATATAATTCTTTTTCAGAACTACTAAAAGAAAATCATTATTGAAAAAGATTATGGAATCCGTATAGGAGTCCGAGTGACAATTTCACATGTTCGACTTTCAATGTCCACCAAATTTTCAAGATTCATACTCTTCTTTTCTAGACCCATCTCTCCAAGAGAAATATCCGACTTGAAAAAGAGTATAGAACACATACATGACATAGTGCAAAACCATGAAAATTTTGTTTCCCAGTCTATCAGTAGGTTAGAGTCAAAACAAAGTCAATTGGCCAACTCCTATAGGAATGAGGAATCTCTCTCTAATCAGTCATTGGCCAATTCTGATATCTTCAACTCTATTGATATGATGCAAGAATCATGTCATTTTGAAAATCAAGATTCAATTTCATCATACCAACCTGAACTTGACCAAAATGAAATCCTTGACATTTTAGCAAGTTATCCATTTCCTGAAATTAACTTGAAAATGAACGTGAACCTAAGCTTGAATTTAGCGATTCGAGTCCAGTCCTTGAATTAATACCGACTCCTATAGTGTTACCTAAACTAAATAATATTTTTGAGCTAGTTTTGATTCTCATAATTTCTGAACTTGAATCAATCATTTCACCCATTCACATTCCCTTCATAGACGAAAGTCAAGATTTAATTTCATTACATCTATTTGAACTTACCCAAAATTTTGAAAGTCCCATTGACATTTTGGCAAGTTATTCCTTCCCTGAAATTGAACTAAAGCAAGAATGTGATCTAGATCCAAAAGTTGATAATTTCATTTCATTTTCTGATTCAATAATAACTCCGGTGTCTTTATCAGATTTTTTTTTCTATATTCCGGATTCAAAAATGAATCATGTGTCAGTACACCATGAAATAGAATCACCAATATCTTACGATCACACTTCATTGATGAAGAAAGTGTGTGAACACAAATTCTTTAGTTTGGACCCAATTTTGAACTCATTTCGACTTCCATTTTTGAATACAGACTTGATCTAAGTCAACTTTCGAGTCTACATTTGTTCCTGTTTCTTTTGAGTCCAAATCAATTATCTTCCAGAATCATACTCCATTGGTGGACAAAAGTGTTGACCAAATGACTCAAGAAGTATTTTTGAAAATTGAAAATTGGATGGGGATAATTTTTTTCAATAAGATCATATAATTTTACAACATTTTAATGGGTTGTATTAGAGAGTCACTGGTGGATTCCTGCGAGATCCACAATCTCTGAATTACACATTTCGGAGGCCAATCAGACCACCACTGAAACCACCACCATGAGGTAATTTTTTCTTCCCTTTCAATTTTTTTCATGCATATACACATTCACGATGCATTGAGGACAATGCATGAGATAAGTGTAGGCGAGGGTTTACTAACGTAGTTTGTTTTAAATTTTCTTTTTTATATACTTTTTTTAAAAAAATTAAGAATTTTCTTTTGTATAAAAACCCCTTTTGTTTCTTTTTACAAAACTTTTTGAAATAAGACAAATAGTTTTTTTTAGGAATTAGGAAGACCTAAAATTATGAATTTTTAAACTAAGTCAAAATAATAGATCGTGCTTAAATTTTAGAATAAGGAAGTAATATTAGAAAGATAATTTGATCTTGAATTTTTTGCCTTAAATATATGCACTTCACACTTATACAATCTTTTGGGATTGAAACAAAAATTGAAAATGCCATTATATATATATATATATAATATATAATATATATATATATATATATATATATATATATATATATATATATATATATAAAGATAACCATAAAAATCACTTATTGAAGCTAGGTAATTATGCCTCAGGAAGCATGATTATTCACGCTAAAAACAGTGGACAACAAAATAATCTCCTGTGGCCTTGTTTACTCGAGTCCTTAAGTCTGATGGATGTTTTCTCATCTGGTGCCCTAAAACCATCTGGTTGGGAATCACCGGCTAAAGGCTCACTACCCGGGTAAACTAAAAAGCCTAAAAAAAACTAAGGGAAGAAAAAATAAAAAAATTATATATACAAATAAATGGCATGAAAGTTAGAGTTGATATCCTATAAATTTTCATTGTTCACAAAGTGTATATTTTCTAAGAGTTTATGAAAGATCAAAGAATCAATTCAATTTTAAATTATTATCTTTAATATAATAAGATTTTGCATTTAGGCTTAGTTTAAGAAAAAATAATTTTTGGTTAAATTATGACCTTGGACAACACTTTTCTCTATTTCAAAATGCGTTTCGAAAAAATATAACATTTAATTTCTTTCTTTATGGATTTTGTGGGTGTAATCCGCTTAAAACCCTCAGGAGACAAAACTCCTCCTCTAGGGAAAACTTAGAGGTTTAACGGCTTGTTGCACATGCTCAGTGTAATCGCGTCACTTGTGAAAGTGGTGTAATAATCTTCTTAGTTAGTTTTTCTATTTTGCTCGGGACGAGCAAAAGATAAGTATGGGGGTGTGATCAGTCTCTAAAATTGCATATTTCATAACACATCTTCACATTTATTCAATATTAAATTCTGTTAATAATATCTCTCTTATATGTTTTTAGGTACATGACATGAAATGAAGAAGAAGTATAAAAATTTCATTTATTTGGTGATTTTTAGAGCCTACATATAGCCATTGACTTTCGGGAGCTGATCTGCCAAATCTGGGAGCAGAAACCAGAAACCAGCAGGGGAACCAATGGGGGACAAGCCAGCAAACCATGGCAGGCGCGCGACACCAGTACAGCTGCGAAAACGCAGCTTTTGCCTCATTTACATGACAGTACTAGCGCGTTGTCCTTCGACTTGTGGTCCCGTATGCTTCCCTAGTGCTTCCCCTTTGCCTATAAATACTCAGTGTTGAGCGAATTTCTGAGGAGGAGGTTTTCAGGGTAGTTTTCTCTCTTTAGTGTAGGTTAGTTCTTCTTCTTCTTCTCTTTTATATTTTTCATTTCTGTAGATCATGTAATAAGGAAGAGAGTGATACTTAGGATGAAAGTTAAAGTGCTTGTAATGAAGGGTGACACTCTATGTAAGGTTTCCTTTTTATCTCTATTTATTTTCTTCTCTCTAACTCTTTACATGCTTAACTTTTTCTCTCATGGAAACTAACTACTAACTTGCTAACTCCTTACATGATAATCCACATGAATCTATTAGCCTCTACTTGGCTTGCTCTTGCAAGAGCAATTGATGGCTCATGATGGATTCTAACACTCTAATATCTAACTCTCTAACAAGCTAATATTACTTTATTCCATACTTGCTCTACTTTAGTTTTGATGATTTAATTGTAGCTTGCACTTGTTTGTTGAGTGTGGATGTGGAAGTGATCTTATGGGTCATGCTTTGAAAAGCTTTTGAACTAAGGACTAGTGATGGTCAAAGATACATGTGTGGCAACTATCATTAAGAGGTTAGCATATTAGTGGAGCCATTAGTAGTTAGTAGCCATGAGTTTCTTTCCTTTTTTACTTTATTTAGAAATATATCAAAAACCAAAAATATATGTTCTTCAATGTTTCTTTCTTTGTTTCCACCGTACTCTTTTCTTTTATTATTTGTTTTCTTTTCTTTTGATTCTTTCAAACATAGAAGAATCGTTAACACACACACGTGAATATACCGTTAATGTTTCTATCGCCTCCCGTTCTTGTGGATTCGACCCGTTTAGGCTCTATGCTATAATGGAAGTATCGAGGAAGTCAAAGCGCACACACTTTAATTTCTGATTTCAATATGACACTTTTCATGCACGGTTTTCCTCCGATCACATACCTAGATATCTGAGTAGGACGAGTCCTAATAATAATAAATATACTACTGACTCAATTCCTGTACTGATCATAATTCTACAGACATGACATGACTTGATAACGCTGTTAATATACCAACGCTTAGCAATTCTGATTGTATACGCCCAGTTGATGGAGAAGTGAGGCATATGGTATATACATGAAGCTTTTCTTGTTTGGATTATTTTCTTGACGTACTAATCTCATAGATCCAGAAATTAAGTTTATACAATTGGTTTTGCATACATTACATTATACATATACCATTGATGAATTATATATGCTTTCATTGATATGATTTGAATATGATTTCATACATACATAAACATGTTTTCACATAATTATATTAATTTTTGTACATGTGTATTTGCTTTCGCGCACGCCACTTGGCATTCTTATGTACTCGTTGGGTTGCATTCTGACAAGTCAGGACCTGTATGTCCAGATTCTAGAGCTTGAACATTAGTAAAGTTCATGTTGCTGATCAGAGTGGTGCAGCGGAAGCGCAACAGATCCCAGGATCAGAACCTGGCGTAGGCTTGGAGACCAAGTAGCGGATTCTCCTGATTCACTTCCTTAGTTCAGCTCTTGAGATCCCTTTCTAGCTCGTGAGCATCTATCAGTATCATATCTTGTAAATCTCGTGCAATTCATATTTTTGTATGATCCAATGATGTAATGATCATGTAATATTGGATCACATGTTGTGATAACACTGTACTTGGATTGTAATATTAGAATGTATATTACTATTGTGCTTCTGTATTCTGATTCCTGACTGTACTGTTATGCTTAGCGTACATATGTGAAGGTATTTTCGCCCTGTATACGTACTTTGTAGTAGCGTCTTCGTACCCCGTGGGGCGGGGCGTTACACAGAAGATGTCAAGTCGATGGAGTTCGGTGGAGACATCAAGATGAAGAAGACAACAAGAAAGTTCATATTTGTTTTAAGGTAAAGATCAATGACTTTTGGAGTATATTGATCAAGGTGGAGTCGACAAGGCTCAATGTTGCTCAGATCTGAACACGGTAGATGCAGAAGATAATGATGGATCATCGCCAAAGGCGGATGGCAAGACGAGATCGACGAGCTCACAGAGGCATCACACAAGGCTTTCCATGAAGGTTCGCTGCGGCAGCAAGTCAAAGAAAAAAAAACAATGGAGGGTGATAAAGACAATCAACAAACGAGATTGATCGGAAGGTACATCGTGCAATCGTAGTCAGATTCAGACGATCAAGGTGTCGATCCTTATATTTTTTTCAATGTTCTAGATGCAATGGTGAGTGCAGATCGAGGAGATTTCAAGGTTTGGCGCAGGTTCTATACAGTTCGGTAAAGGAACCGACGGAGATCACGGTCAAAGTTACGACGGGCTAGTCGTGACACGGTAAGATTATTGCAGGCATTGGTTGATCTATCAGGTTTAAAAATCATCAATAGCAGGATAATCGATCTGGCAAACATCAATGCAGTGGTGGATGGTAGCCTGGTTGATGTAAGGAAGACCATGACAGTGTGTGATGAGAAGGCCCAGTAAGACCATGGCAGTTATGTGAAGACAATAAGTCTCAAAGTTAAAACATCGATGGAAGGTGAACCATCACCAAGTGATCAGTGGAAGATCATGGCACGACAAGTCCTTGACAATGTTCCTGTAAAGTTGGTAAGACCATGGTAGAATTAAAGGCGTATTGCCTAAAGACCGGCAGGGCCCCATGGCCGGGAAGGCGTCACAAAGCAGAATTTGTTGGTGACGGCGGTGATGCAATGGAAGCCAGGGGAAAGAAACTAAGTTAGGGAGCTTCAATGAAAAGCTTGAAGGGAGCTCACTTCGAGGTGGAGCTTCAAGGAAAAATGCAACGAGTCTAAGAGTTGCAGGACGACTACAGAAAGGGTGCATTCATGCGAGGTTCGAGATGACCCAAGGCATGGAGGTGAATCCGCTAAAGGCCCCGGGAAAGGGGGCAAGATTAAAGGCTTCACGATATGGTTACAACGAGAAAAGAATTAAGGTAATAATCTAAAATCTAAAGTTGTTTTGCTAAAAGCTTGACAAGCAAATCAAGGTAGGGATCGTAAGGATTATGTCTTATTCTTTAAGAGGAGATGATGATCCAAGATAATCCAATTGAGTTGGAGAAGACGATGTTTTGAAGCAGAAGAAGCAAATCAAAGTGAAGCAGTTTTCTTTTTCAAGCGATTGCGAGTTTCCTTTTCATGAGGAGTATGAATAGAATTCAATTCCTATTCAATGAAGATTTATTTTTAAAAATTAAACGGTATAGATCCTTCTAGATCAAGGAGATCAACTCCTAATAGGAATGATCAAGATTCTTCAAGCATTCAATGGCCAAGATCATCTCATAGTCCAAATAGGAGTTGTATTGTAAAATCCTATAAATAAAAGTTGTAACCCAATATTGTAAATTGAAAAGAAAAAAACAACAACGTAAGGCCTTAAAAAGCCAAGAAGACCCTAAAAAATAAAAAAAAAGAGCAGTAAGATGAAGGTGCATAGAGAGAAGGTATACTCTTATAATTTAGGGTAGATTCAAAAGGAAGGTGAATACTCTTGTGTCACCAAGAGAAAGTTAGAATTTTTATATCAAATTTATTGATAAAACTCTCTCAAGTTCTCTCCCGTGGACGTAGGCTAAGTTTGGGCCGAACCACGTTAAATTGTGTATTCTTCTTCTTATATCTTTTAATATTCATCTTGTGTACTCGAGGTAATCGATCTCATGGCGTGCTTGAAGTCGTTGATGGGGATCTCGTATCTCCCAACTATTGGTATCATAGTAAGTATGATATTCCGGGTTATACGCGCAGTAATTGGTATCGAGCATATCAATTTGGTCACAACAGCAGTATCAGGCTGAGTATTCACTTATGAAAACATGTTAACTGTAATTTTTAGCAGTTATCCATTTTGAAGGTATAGTTTTGATGCATGTAAGAATTTAAATACGTAAAAATTGTATTAGAAATTTTTTTTCATCAAATGAAAAGAAAAGTATTGTAGTCAATTGAAAATTGTACGTGTCTTTAAAATTTTCTATATATTAATAATGCCATCTGTACAAAGCGAAGGGGTTTCATTTTGTAGTGGTCAAAATTTGACTTGTATTAGAATGATAAAACATATCCAAGCTATCAAGTGCTTCCCCACGAGAAATCCACAACTCCTACAGTCTGTCTCGGAGACTCTGCCACTCATGGCCTTCCCGGAGCTACCCTCTGTCTCGAAGATATTGCCGATCCGGAACCTTCCACACTTCAAAGACCTAACCATTCTGAAACCTTTCATAGTTTGATGTCTCTAACTCCGAGCCAGAAGTTTTAAATAGTAGTCTATCGAGATCTCCGCCTACATTACGCCGCTCCATCCTTCCCGCGTTAAAGACGTGTAACGCTCCCACATTGAAGCGGGCAGCTATGCATACAACAGATATTCATGCACGCCACCACAGCCAATCACGGAGGTTATCGCGGTCGTTGCGAAGGATCCAGCACGTGCAGATCATGTCGTTACCACAGTCCACCAATTTCGCCTCCACTCCAGCATCCACGTCAGGTATATATAATCCTTCTCCTAAGAAAAGAGATTGCTTCCTTAATCCTCAAAACACACACCAATACGCCCGCGGTTGTCCTCTGTGCGGTCCTTCCTCCCATCACATTGGTAGTATCTTCTGTCGGTCCTTTCTACCACACCTGCAGTTGCCTCTGCGAGGCACCTCCATCCACTAACTCGGCAGTTGTCTTCTGGTAGTCTTTCCTTTCTATTCCATCTACTAATTCTCACGCCTGAGTATTTTAGACCGGCATCGAAACGGTGATTCTCACCTGAAAGGTATTTTTTTTTCCTCTGTGTGTATCATCTATGGGGCGCCCAAATTGCTTGTGGTGAGTTTAATCCACGGTAAGCCGTTTTTTATCCACCACACATTTCAAACCTTTCCTAAGTACCAACTCGAGAGTAACACAAACCTTATTGACTCAAAACTTCAAACTGATAAGTTGGTATAGGACTATATCCAGACACGAAAGCTTACCAGTGAACATTTCTAATTCCTTATGACTGGTTTTGTTCTTTTAAAGGACACCCTTGAATGTCAACTTGAGTCCTGGCCGAAGAAATGCATGTTCCAAATCTCACAAGTCTTGATTTTTTTGTCACGTTGCTCCCCTATTTCCAAAAACTTTTCCAAACAAGGGTCAATCCAGCTCTAACTTTAGAAAGAACAAAGTCTCAGTTTTCAGACACCTCTTCGACTATCAACTACAAGAACCAAAAAGATGAATATTCCCGAAGGTCAATAATAGAGGCAGTCCTCTCAAGTCGAGCTGCCACAAGAGAATAACACCAAGCTTGAGCTGCAGAGCATGAAGCATGCACATGACTTGTTCTTCAACGATTCAAAGAACAAATACTTTAAATATTATTCAGAAAAAAGAAAAAAGAAAAGGAAATTAATTCAATTATTTGCATGCAAAAAAAAAAAAAGAACTTGAGGGCCATGGCCACCTGAGCTTGCATTATTGCACGTGGAAGGCTGCATGGGGTGTCGGCAAATCACCGGGGGCTTCCGAAACTCCGGCGGGGTGAGCTTACCGCGCTTGAGCTGGCGAGCGGAGGAGAATAATGGGGGGCGGTTGTTGCTAGGGCTGTGACGGGATCCCATCCACTGAACTCATAATAAAATATAATAATGAATAAAAGGCAGCTGGAACTCAGTCGCGTTTTGAACGGTCACGGGACCCGCGCCAGATTCATGCTGGGAAAACGTGCCCAGTTTGTTAATAAAGGGCAAGCGTAACCGTCTATTTAATGACGAGAAAAAAAGAATTCTTTTGCATTTTACTTCCCGCCCAAAAAAAAAGAAATAGAAATTGAGAATCAGGGGTGGCCAACGGGACGAATCGGGTTGATTCGTCCCGTCTGGCCAACGAATCCATGACGAGACGGGTTGGACCCGTCTCGTCACGAATCCAAACGAGACGAATCAAGAATCGGGGCTGACCCGATTCGTTACCCGGATTCGCCGAGACGGGTTAGACCCGTCTCGCCTTTTATTATTATTTTATTTTTAAAATTTCAAAATTTTCATGATAGGTAATTTTTTAACTTTTTGAGGGTTTAAAAAAAATAAAAAAATAAAATATGGGTCCGAAACTAATTTTCCCGTCTCACATATATAATAATATAGGACTTTAAAAAAAAAAAAAAAGAAAGAAGAGGGGTCGGGGAAAATTTTCCCCGACCCGATTCGTCCCGTGATTCGTCACGGGACGAATCTGACCCGTCTTGTTTAAACGGGACTCGGCACTGGTTGACCCGCCCCTAAACGGGGCGGGTCTGGGTTGACCCGCAACCCGCCCTGTGCGACTCAAACGGGTCGCACAGGGCGGGGCGGGGCGGGTCGAAACGGGTCGACCCGCCCCGCTGGCCATCCCTAATTGAGATGTTCTCTCTCTGAAGTTAATGCTTTTCGTGCAAACTCTGTTTAGAAAAATGTTTAACGGTCTGTTTGGTTGTCATAGTTGGCCGTAATTTGTAAGTCGTAATTGGTAAAATCTTTTACAGTTATAAATGAGTTACATACATGTAATTTTACGGTGTTTGGTTTGTAATATAAAGTTGTAAGTGAGAAAGTGTATTGTATTTTACGGTGTTTAGTTGTCTTATTGTGTAAGTCGTAAGTGAAAAAGTTGAGCACAAAATTTAACTATTTGATAATTTAAAAATTTTAATATTACAAATAAATATTAAAAATGTCAAATATTAAAAAAATTAATATTAACATAAAAAATAATACAAATTTGCATACCACAAAATTAACTGTAAGTAAGTTGTAAGTGAGTGGTAATTGAGTTGCAAGTGAGTAGTAGTTGAGTTACATAAGTGTTTTACGAATTACGGTCCAAACAAGCGCTATAGTTGTAATTAGATTGTAAGTCATTTACGAATTACAGACTTTTACGACGAAACAAACGGCCTTGAAATAGAATTTGATTAGGCTGAAAATAGAAAGAGAGATTAACTTCACCGTGCTCCCTTAAAAAGTGGCAGGTGACTATAATAACACATTAGCTAGATTAGCTAGATTATATTCATGCAGCTTCGGAATACATACACAGGCTATTTAGCCTAACAACTTAAAGCTGTAACTTCAACTACAGTAAATAAAAAAAAAATATATGGTGCATAAAAGATATAGTATTGTATTGGAAAATATAATTTTTATTTTTAGAAAGGTGATTTTACTATAATAAAAAATATTTTTAGATTTAATTATAATAATTAGAGTCACATATAGTTTTAACTGGAGCAAGAACAACTAATTAAATTGTTGTTCCTGCTGTTGAGCTTTCATGTAACTCCTGCTCCAACTATCCAAATAGCCCTTAGTTTTATTAGTGTAAGACTGCAAGTTTATAAAGGAGTTGTTTGGATTCAAGGAAGTAAGTGGGCAGAAGTGGAAAAGTGAAAAGTAGGGTTTTTTTTTTCCCTTTCTTTCTTCTAAAAAATGTGAATTTTTGTGTATTTTTTTGGATGTTTGGTTGATAATTAGGAAGTAAAAGTGAAAAGTATATTGTGTTTTTCGGTATTTGGTTACTAATGTGAAAGTAGAAGTGAAAAAATTGACTAAAAAGTTGCCCGTAAAATAATATTAAAAAAATAATTATGAGAAAATTAGTTGTAATTAGAATGCAAGTGAGATTTATATAACCACAAAATTAACTGTTTCTGTAACACCCGCTTCCGGAATACGTACTTAGTTGCGTATTCAGATTTCTCGATCGTATTTTTCGAGTTACTTCCTGTATTTGTTTTGTATTATGAATTCTTTATATGATCGTTTTGCCTTGGATTTGGATTCGTGGACTCGGAGTCAGCCCTAGTCTGAACCGAGGGCCCGATCCTAGAGTATTGCTCGATTTGGACCTTCTGGTATTATGATTTGACCGATTTCAGTTTTAAACATCATTTTCCAATATTCTAGATTTTCTATGATTTTCTGGAATTTTCCTAAATTAAATTGTAAATCTTCAAAACCGGTGTCGGCCAGTTCCGTTGACCGATTCCCAAATTTTTAATTTACAAACGGTTTGGAATTTCTAAAAGTGCATTTTGACATTACTTCTTAAAATCATATTTTCTATCCCAATGCATTTTATGGGATTTATCAGATTTTATCGAAATCCGGCCAATCCGGTGTATACCGGTATTGACGGTTGACTTCAGGATTTTTATCTGAAAAATGAAGTTGAATCTTTGAAAACGATTTCACCAAAAATCATTTATAATATTTATTATTTGAGAATTTTTGGGAAACTTTCCGAGCTATTTCATTTTGGGCTTTTCCGGAGTTTTCAGTATTTTCCCAGATACCGAGGAGATTGCCCCAATTTCCACCTTTGTCTTTTCCCCATTTTCTCTCTCCTTCCTCAAACGCGACATTCACCTACCTGGGATTCTGCATTTAATGCAGAGATCCTCTCCACACCTCTCCATGCTGCATTTAATGCGCTGCTAATCACTTCCATCAAGTCATCATGACTTTTGTCCTTTTGTGAAACGCAGCCTTTTTGCATCTCCTCCTGGACGCATCTTTCATTCCCGCGTCCAATTCTTTGGCTTGAAACGCAGCCCATCTCCTTCCAATGAAACGCAAGTTTCATTCCTTGGCTTCCAAAGTCAAACTTGCAATCATTACTTCCCCACTATATAAATCACCCCACTCCTTCTCTCTCTTTCATTTCTCTTCTTCTTCTTCCTTGTTTCCTGCAACCACCAACAGAGAGCAAGGAAGACAACCTCTTGCTTCCTTTGGCCACCATACTCCACCTTCTCCATCTTCATTTTCACCACCAACACCATCACTTCTTTCTTCTCCATCTCCTCCTCCTTTTCCAACAACAACAACATCTCCATACCACCTTCTTCAACCTCTTTTCACCATAAAACACCAAAGAACCCATCCTCTCCACCAAAACTTCACCACCATCTCCACCACCACCTACATCTCCTTGGCCACCACCAAGTATACCATCTTCACCTCCACGCGAGCTCTTTCATTCTAGCCAACTAATCGCTCCCCGTGGCACGTTTGCAAAATCCCATTTTGACCAAGTGAACTAGACTTGCACCTTCAACCTCTCTCCATCACTTTGTGAAGACCGGCCTCTCCTTTGGATTAGGGCCGCGTTCTTCTCCGGTGGCAAGACTTAGGGTCGGTACCCTCCTTTGGATTGGGGCCGAACTTCCCTTCGTTGGACGCAGCAAGGATCACCTTAGGCGAGTGCTTTTCCTCGCCAAAGACTTGATTAACTTGTATTTGCATATCAACAAACCATAACTTCCAAAGTTAGTCTTGCTCACTGTTTGGCAGTATTAGTCGACTTGACCAATTCATAAGTCGACTAGCCCTTTGAAACGCAGTCCTATTTCTGAGAACGCAACTCTGTTAGTCGACTACATGTTTCCCCCAGTCGACTAACCCTTTTCTGAAACGCGTCCTTCTTGGAAACGCAGCATTCCTAGTCGACTTGGCAATCACCCCTAGTCGACTAACTTTTCTTCTGAAGACGCGGATCTTTGAGACGCGGACTTTATTAGTCGACTATCCATTGTTCCCAGTCGACTAACGCAGCTCCCTTGAGACGCAGTCCTCTGAGACGCGACCTTGACTAGTCGACTACCCACAATTTTCAAGTCGACTAACCTTTCTGCCTGAGACGCGGCTCTCCCAAACGCAGCTCTCCCAAACGCAGCCTAGCTAGTCGACTTGTCCCTTGTCTTTGGTCGACTAACTCCTTGATTAGTCGACTACCCATAAATTCCTAGTCGACTAACTTTGGCTGACAGCTGTGGTTAATCACTTTCTTAATATGGACCTTTTCCTCGGGACTTGTATTATATGTTGTTATTACATGACTTGTTACCTGCTAATATCATCATCCTGTCATGCTATCACTTGACACCCAGCATGATATACTTGACTTGTGATTATCACAATTACGGGAATCCGCCTTGTTATCCTGTATTATATACAGTGACCTGTTATCCTGAATGGAACTAAGTGCCACACAGAGCAAAGTGCCACATCACCTACGTGGTGGGGGCCACCTCTTGAATCTGTGGGGTCACCTCTAGAATCCATCCCCTCAGAACAAAGTGCCACACAGAGCAAAGTGCCACATCACCTACGTGGTGGGGGCCACCTCTTGAATCTGTGGGGGCCACCTCTTGAATCTGTAGGGCCATTTCCTGTCATGTCCAGTTATTCCCGTAATCTGATAATATTGATAAGCCATAAAAAGGATAACTTGCACGGGGAATGGGAGGAAGTGATGGATGCCGGAATGATGCCTTGCTTATAGTAGTGGAATACCTGAACTGACGATTCGTGTTAGAGGGATTTAAGGCCCTCAGAAGATGCGTGTTAGGGGGATTTAAGGCCCTCAAGCTGGTCCCGGGCGTACGGGAACTACTATAAGAGGAGCTATCAGTTCTCCATCTGCTTCCAATAACAATCCACGGCTTGCTTATATATGGATGTATGTGTGTTGGGATGTACACCAGGACACATACCTAGATATATGAGTCAGACGAGTAATAATAATATAAGACTCCTGTCATGCTGTTATGATGCCCGTTATGATTCCTGTTATGTACTCCTGTTATGATTCCTGTTATGTACTCCTGTTATGCCCGTTATGATTCCTGTTATGATTCCTATTATGTACTCCTGTTATGTCTGTTATGTGTTCTTGTTATGACCACTTTGTAATTCGGGTTGTATGTGCTTGGATTACGATGATATGAGATAAAGGTATATAGATGAGGGTTTCCTTGTTTGGATTATTCCTTCGATGTACTAGTCTCATGGAGTCGTGACCTAAGCTTATACAATCGGTTTTGCCCGTAATGAGGTTTTATATCGGATTTCCTGTTTTATGATTATTATGCTATATCTGTTCATACCATGCTCTTTACTTGTATTCTAACCCGCCTGTCTCCTGTTCTTATCTGATCATATCATGAGTACTTCCTACTTGATATTATTTGTTATATACATTTGTGCTCGTCCTGTCTCGCCACTTGGCTTTTGCTTCACCATTCGCCTGGGGAGTTTCATCTGACTCCCCTGGATCCTCATGTCCAGGTTTGGAGCTTGGAGCGTGTGGATTCCCTCTGTTGCTGATCAGAGTAGCGCAGCGGTAGCGCGGATCTTCAACAGACCGTCCGGAACTCCATCCTTCCAGGCCCCCTGTTTGCCTCTCGAGTTTTCCTATTGCAAACTCGTGAGTGCCTTTTGTACAGTTCATATATGTACATCTTTTTGTACTCTCGCATTTGCGCCTATCAGGTGATGTAATATCATTGTAATATCGGATCACCTTTGGTGATAACTTTGTAATTGTACACATGTGTTGGAATGTATAATGCACCACTTGCTTCCGCACTCTGATTTTTGCCTGTACTGATGCTTAGCGTATATACGTGAGGGTATTTCTGACCTACGTATATACGTTGCAGTAACGTCTCCGTACCCGCAGGATCGGGGGGCGTTACAGGGTGTATCAGAGCCTAGGCTCTCACATCCTCAGTACGTCCAGATGGCAATTAATGGTAAAGAAATTTGCAACTGGAATGAATGAGTCCTGGTTATACAATCCAACTACAAGTACAGAGTTATCTATTCATTCTTGATCATCCTTCCTTGATTCCTAATCCCTTCCATCTTTCCCCTGTTTTGGTTTTTCGAAGCCTTTATACCAACTTAAGATATGGATATACCAGAGGGGTAGTGGCCGGTTCTGAATGAAGCTATTATGTGATCTCTTCGGTCAACTCTGTGAAGCTTGGGTATTCTCAGGATTGATCCCGATCGGGTGATCTTACAGAAGTCAGTAGTCGGGATTCTCTACGGATATTCTACATTCTCTGCTATATCTTTCAGAGTGATCGATGCCTGGTATTCGGAATTCTCAATTATCGGTCTTCTTTATTATGCTCAAGACTATCAGGGTTTTCATTATCTTCAGTATTCTGGCTCATTCGTGGAGCAACATTAAGTATGCAGTACAGCGGGAATTCTATTGCAAAGCTGTGTTATCAGTCAGTATTATTCGGCATTGTTCGAAGATTTATACAGCCGGAAGTGCAGAGGACGTCTATATTCTGATGATTGTTCAGTCGACTTGAGAGCCCTACCTATAGTGATTCATATCTTGATTGGTATAAATTCCGCCCTTGTCCTCTTTGTGTTCAATTTACCCCTTATCGAAATTGCGAGGACGCAATTTTTTTTGTAAGGTGGATGGATTGTAACACCCCGCTTCCGGAATACGTACTTAGTTGCGTATTCAGATTTCTCGATCATATTTTTCGAGTTACTTCCTGTATTTGTTTTGTATTATGAATTCTTTATATGATCGTTTTGCCTTGGATTTGGATTCGTGGACTCGGAGTCAGCCCTAGTCTGAACGAGGGCCCGATCCTAGAGTATTGCTCGATTTGGACCTTCTGGTATTATGATTTGACCGATTTCAGTTTTAAACATCATTTTTCAATATTCTAGATTTTCTATGATTTTCTGGAATTTTCTTAAATTAAATTGTAAATCTTCAAAACCGGTGTCGGCCAGTTCCGTTGACCGATTCCCAGATTTTTAATTTACAAACGGTTTGGAATTTCTAAAAGTGTCTTTTGACATTACTTCTTAAAATCATATTTTCTATCCCAATGCATTTTATGGGATTTATCAGATTTTATCGAAATCCGGCCAATCCGGTGTATACCGGTATTGACGGTTGACTTCAAGATTTTTATCTAGAAAATGAGGTTGAATCTTTGAAAACCGATTTCACAAAAATTATTTTATAATATTTATTATTTTTGAGAATTTTGGGAAACTTTCCGAGCTATTTCATTTTTGGGCTTTTCCGGAGTTTTCAGTATTTTCCCAGATACCGAGGAGATTGCCCCAATTTTCCACCTTTGTTTTTTTCTCATTTTCTCTCTCCTTCCTCAAACACGGCATTCACCTACTGGGATTCTGCATTTAATGCAGAGATCCTCTCCACACCTCTCCATGCTGCATTTAATGCGCTGCTAATCACTTCCATCAAGTCATCATGACTTTTGTCCTTTTGTGAAACGCAGCCTTTTTGCATCTCCTCCTGGACGCAGCTTTCATTCCCGCGTCCAATTCTTTGGCTTGAAACGCAGCCCATCTCCTTCCAATGAAACGCAAGTTTCATTCCTTGGCTTCCAAAGTCAAACTTGCAATCATTACTTCCCTACTATATAAATCACCCCACTCCTCTCTCTCTTTCATTTCTCTTCTTCTTCTTCCTTGTTTCCTGCAACCACCAACAGAGAGCAAGGAAGACAACCTCTTGCTTCCTTTGGCCACCATACTCCACCTTCTCCATCTCCATTTTCACCACCAACACCATCACTTCTTTCTTCTCCATCTCCTCCTCCTTTTCCAACAACAACATCTCCATACCACCTTCTTCAACCTCTTTTCACCATAAAACACCAAAGAACCCATCCTCTCCACCAAAACTTCACCACCATCTCCACCACCACCTACATCTCCTTGGCCACCACCAAGTATACCATCTTCACCTCCACGGCGAGCTCTTTCATTCTAGCCAACTAATCGCTCCCCGTGGCACCGTTTGCAAAATCCCATTTGACCAAGTGAACTAGACTTGCACCTTCAACCTCTCTCCATCACTTTGTGAAGACCGGCCTCTCCTTTGGATTGGGGCCGCGTTCTTCTCCGGCGGCAAGACTTAGGGACGGTACCCTCCTTTTGGATTGGGGCCGAACTTCCCTTCGTTGGATGCAGCAAGGATCACCTTAGGCTAGTGCTTTTCCTCGCCAAAGACTTGATTAACTTGTATTTGCATATCAACAAATCATAACTTCCAAAGTTAGTCTTGCTCACTGTTTGGCAGTATTAGTCGACTTGACCAATTCATAAGTCGACTAGCCCCTTTGAAACGCAGTCCTATTTCTGAGAACGCAACTCTGTTAGTCGACTACATGTTTCCCCCAGTCGACTAACCCTTTTCTGAAACGCGCCCTTCTTGGAAACGCAACATTCCTAGTCGACTTGGCAATCACCCCTAGTCGACTAACTTTTTTCTGAAGACGCGGATCTTGAGACGCGGACTTTATTAGTCGACTATCCATTGTTCCCAGTCGACTAACGCAGCTCCCTTGAGACGCAGTCCTCTGAGACGCGACCTTGACTAGTCGACTACCCACAATTTTCAAGTCGACTAACCTTTCTGCCTGAGACGCGGCTCTCCCAAACGCAGCTCTCCCAAACGCAGCCTAGCTAGTCGACTTGTCCCTTGTCTTTGGTCGACTAACTCCTTGATTAGTCGACTACCCATAAATTCCTAGTCGACTAACTTTGGCTGACAGCTGTGGTTAATCACTTTCTTAAATATGGACCTTTTCCTCGGGACTTGTATTATATGTTGTTATTACATGACTTGTTACCTGCTAATATCATCATCCTGTCATGCTATCACTTGACACCCAGCATGATATACTTGACTTGTGATTATCACAATTACGGGAATCCTGCCTTGTTATCCTGTATTTATACAGTGACCTGTTATCCTGAATGGAACTAAGTGCCACACAGAGCAAAGTGCCACATCACCTACGTGGTGGGGGCCACCTCTTGAATCTGTGGGGTCACCTCTAGAATCCATCCCCTCAGAACAAAGTGCCACACAGAGCAAAGTGCCACATCACCTACGTGGTGGGGGCCACCTCTTGATCTGTGGGGGCCACCTCTTGAATCTGTAGGGCCATTTCCTGTCATGTCCAGTTATTCCCGTAATCTGATAATATGATAAGCCATAAAAAGGACAACTTGCACGGGGAATGGGAGGAAGTGATGGATGCCGGAATGATGCCTTGCTTATAGTAGTGGAATACCTGAACTGACGATTCGTGTTAGAGGATTTAAGGCCCTCAGAAGATGCGTGTTAGGGGGATTTAAGGCCCTCAAGCTGGTCCCGGGCGTACGGGAACTACTATAAGAGGAGCTATCAGTTCTCCATCTGCTTCCAATAACAATCCACGGCTTGCTTATATATGGATGTATGTGTGTTGGATGTACACCAGGACACATACCTAGATATATGAGTCAGACGAGTAATAATAATATAAGACTCCTGTCATGCCTGTTATGATGCCCGTTATGATTCCTGTTATGTACTCCTGTTATGATTCCTGTTATGTACTCCTGTTATGCCCGTTATGATTCCTGTTATGATTCCTATTATGTACTCCTGTTATGTCTGTTATGTGTCTTGTTATGACCACTTTGTAATTCGGGTTGTATGTGCGGATTACGATGATATGAGATAAAGGTATATAGATGAGGGTTTCCTTGTTTGGATTATTCCTTCGATGTACTAGTCTCATGGAGTCGTGACCTAAGCTTATACAATCGGTTTTGCCCGTAATGAGGTTTTATATCGGATTTCCTGTTTTATGATTATTATGCTATATCTGTTCATACCATGCTCTTTACTTGTATTCTAACCCGCCTGTCTCCTGTTCTTATCTGATCATATCATGAGTACTTCCTACTTGATATTATTTGTTATATACATTTGTGCTCGTCCTGGCTCGCCACTTGGCTTTTGCTTCACCATTCGCCTGGGGAGTTTCATCTGACTCCCCTGGATCCTCATGTCCAGGTTTTGGAGCTTGGAGCGTGTGGATTCCCTCTGTTGCTGATCAGAGTAGCGCAGCGGTAAGCGCGGATCTTCAACAGACCGTCCGGAACTCCATCCTTCCAGGCCCCCTGTTTGCCTCTCGAGTTTTCCTATTGCAAACTCGTGAGTGCCTTTTGTACAGTTCATATATGTACATCTTTTTGTACTCTCGCATTTGCGCCTATCAGGTGATGTAATATCATTGTAATATCGGATCACCTTTGGTGATAACTTTGTAATTGTACACATGTGTTGGAATGTATAATGCACCACTTGCTTCCGCACTCTGATTTTTGCCTGTACTGATGCTTAGCGTATATACGTGAGGGTATTTCTGACCTACGTATATACGTTGCAGTAACGTCTCCGTACCCGCAGGATCGGGGGGCGTTACAGTTTCGAACTACAACTTATTACAAATTAGATTTAAATATCACAAAATTAATTGTAACACTCTAGAAATGAGGAAATGACTGTGTAAAAAGAAAAGGAGAGCCAGTATTTGAATGAACAACAGAAGTGAAAAATGACACTTCTTCACTTCCGCCCACTTCCTTGAATCCCCTTAGGCATGCATAGAAAATGGAATCAGTGTAATTCACTGAAAATATAATATAGCTATATTTGCATTAAATCTTAACCCGTGCAAGATTGCAAAAATTCTGAATGTAATTGATCAAGAGATTGATTGGTAGATATGAAGTCCTTGTCAAGGAATGTGACGTACGTGCTGAAAATGGGTCAAAGTGACATCTTTTGTCTCTCTTTCACTCTGCAAATTTGCGGGTGAGGTACAAACTCCATTGTTTATAAGCAAGAATCCAAAAAGGTGTGGGAACTCTGGGAATTAGGAAGCAGGGGATAGAATAAGATTTTATAGGGAATACAATATATAGTTTGTTGTGTGAGTATTTGCACTTTGTTTTTGGCTTGGCGTGGTGCGCATGAGGATTCGCCATTGGGGTTTGAAGAATTCTTGATGTTGACGACTTATAATAATAGAGCTAGGCTGCCATGGGTGGCCGAATCTTTCTCAGTGACCAATCAACCAAGCAAGGGTCCCCTTCTGCCCTTTGGGAGTTCATGGGTTTTTTTTGTGTGAACAGGATGCCCTAGGCTCAGTTTTTGGCTGCTGGAAAACGAAAGGGAAGGTGTGTGGGCCTTGTCAGTGCAGTTTTCGAGCATTTTTTCATCATTTAGCTTGGAATTATGCCATATCACTTTGCTATCGTTGTAAAAAGATGGGCTGGAAGCACGAGAGACTAACACATTTTTTTTTTTTTCAGTTTTCACAGAAAACGGTGACAAGAAAAAAAACCGTGAGATCCTTGTATCAGAGTCAAAACAAAATTAATTTTACCCACTTTCAGGATAAACAAACAGTGTCTTATGCACTACCCTTTGTAAGGCCTTGGGAAAGAGCCTCCCATCTTCATATTAGGCGGCTGCCATGCATAAGCTAAGGGTAATAGAACTTTCAAAATGAAAAAATAATAATATTATTTTATATCTACTGAGAAGTGTGATTCCTTCACTTGACCTAAGATCACACCTGCAGCAAAGTGAGACTTATGATCATTTGGTTGTAACTACATTTTTTGTAATTAAGCACATTTTTTGTAATTAAGCTTTTTTGACAACCGTATCACAGTGGCAATTGCAACAAATCAAATAACTTTCAGAAAAATTAAATTTCATATTATTTTATAACTATTGAAATGTGTGATTTCTACATTTGAGTCATGATCATACTTGCAATAAAACTATCAGTCAGTGGTGACTAACAATCAATTTGGATGTAATTGCAGTTACCGCAACTTAGCTTATTGGCAATTGTATTGTAGTTGCAACTGACAATTGTAACGAATCAAATAGTGGTAACTGAGACAGTTATAATTGCCAGCCCAATTGCAACGAAGTTGTGTGGATGTATGTAGTTAGAAGTAGATGCAACTCCAATTACAGTAAACAACAAGTACAGTAAATAATTAATCCAGTTGTTTGTTTTGGTGTAGTTGAATTTCATGTAGTTTTAAAAGTTGTACTTGAAATATAATTAAAATAATTAAAAGAGGATGTTGCATCAGATTTTTTTTCAACGCTGCTATGTAAGTGCAACTTCATCATGCATCAAACGACACACATGACCGTTCTAACTATAAGAATAAGGACTACATGTAAGGCATGTTTGACTGTTGTAGGTGGTCGTAAGTCATAAGTCGTAATTTTTTTTACAGTTGTAAGTGAGTTTTACTCAAATAAGTTTACGGTATTTGGTTGATAATGTGAATTGTAAGTGAAAAAATATAGTGTGCTTTACAGTGTTTAGTTTGTAATGTGTAAGAACCTGTTTGATTGTTGCAAGTCGTAAGTAGTAAACTCTTTTACAGTTATAAGTGAGTTAAATATAGTTAAGTTTTATGATGTTTGGTTGGTAATATAAAATTGTAAGTAAGAAAGTGTAATGTGTTTTACAGTGCTTGGTAGTCGTAATGTGTAAATCGTAAGTGAAAAAATTGACCACAAAATTAACTATTTGGTAATTTAAAAATATTAAAAAATATCAATAAATATTAAAAATAATAAATATTAAATTTAAACAAGTAAAAATTAAATAATTAATAATTAAATTAAATATATTGAAATATAATATATTAAAAGTAAAAAGTAAAAAAGTATTAAGTATTAATTATTAAATATATTAAAAATTAAATATATTAAAGATATTAAAAATTAAAAATTAATCTACTAATCAAAACTTATTAAATTTATATTAAATATTAATAATCTATAAATAAAGTAAGCATTAAAATTAAATGGAATATGTTATATTAATCTAGTAACAAAAAAGATTTAAATATTATAAATTATTAAATTATTAATAAAAACTTTAATCTTATAATTATATTGAATTTAATAATTTAAAAGATTAATTTAATAAAAAACTTTAATCTACTTATAATTAACTGTCTACAATACATATTTGCATGATCACAAAATTAACTGTTTGCACTGCAAGTGGGTTGTAAGTGAAATTTGAAAAACACCTAGAGGGGGGGTGAATAGGTGTAAGTGCTAATCTAAGAAACTAAATGCAAACTAAGTGCGCTAAATGCGGAAGCTAATGCAAATTATGCACAAACTAATACAATACAACAAGTGTAGCCGAATTCCCCTTGCGAGGCTCTGGACTAACTCCCTTGATTCCCCTTGAAATGGGTTGAGGTGCTATGTGAAGCTCTTGTTGGATGAGTATAAGTTAGGCACACACACACAAGCAATCCAAGCAATATAAAATACACACAATCAAGCCAAGCATATAATAGATATGACAATAAGAAATGCAAGGCACAACACAAGTAATATATGGTATGAATGAATCAATGCTCAACACAAGCAAATATGATATGATGATATGAATTATGATGCTTTGCACAATATAATGAGAGAGAGTTAGAGAGACAATGGATCAAAACGCAAACACCAAGATTTGTTTCGAGGTTCGAGCACCTTGCTCTACATCCCCGCCTACACCACCGTGTAGGATTTCCACTATCTCAACTCCCACCGAGGGAACCTCTACCGAAGAGGATTTCTTACAATACTAGGAGTACCAAACTCCTCTCTCAAACAACCACCTCACAACCGAGGGGTAAGGCCCGTAGCCAATACAACAACCAAACCACACACCTCTACCGAAGAGGCTCACAACCAAACTCCACCTCTACCTAAGAGGGAGCAAACCAATACCACTCCGATCACCTCTACCGAAGAGGGATACAACAAATAAAGGAGGGTTTACAACAAGTGGTTCAAAACCACAAACTCTCTTTTTCTTTCTCTTTCTTTTTCCACAAAACAAAGATCCTAATAGTTTAGGATAGAAGATAGCTCAAGTGTGGAATCAAGGTGTTTTTGGAAACCAGCAACAAAGAAAAACTACTTGGGAAATCACTTGTAAAAGATAGAAAATGAAAAACAAAACAATCTCCCAAAACCCTAGCTTTCTTTGATTTTCCAAAAACCCAAAACAAATAAGATGAAATCTTTTTGGCTTAAAAACCCTTTTAAAAACTCTTTTAAACACTAGAGAAAGTCTGAAATTTTTAGCTCTAAAAATCTTAGCCAAAACAATGGAGAAATGGGGTATATATAGCCCCTAGGAAAAACTAGCCGTTAGGCTGATGTGGCAGCCTGACAGGCCACCGGTCGACCGGTCGTCGACCGCCAACGGTCAAAAATGTGACCGTTGGGCAATAGCGGTCGACCGGCCCGGTCGACCGAAATAAACCGAGAGCAGAGCTCTCAGACCCGGTCGACCGGCTCGGTCGACCGTCCACTGTGCCTAACAGACGTGCACGTCTGTGCACATCGGTCGACCGGCCCGGTCGACCGGCCCTTGGTGCGGTCGACCGGTCCGGTCGACCGAACTGGCCTGGCAGGCACAGTGCAGAACTGCACAGATACGGGATTTGAAAATAGGTCTTTTCACTCAATAAAAATCCCATAAATTCACAGTAAATCCACTAAATAGTTTAATCACAATAAAAACTGTTTTTTCTAAAAATATGTTTTTCTAAAACTTGTTTTATCATTTTACTTTGATAACCAAACTTGTGATAAAAATTTCAAGACATATATCAATCATATCATTCATTTTTGTGTCTTGCCAATTTTGTCAAAAACAAAACTTGTATTTTATCAAACTAGAATTTTCCAAAACATGAATAGGATAGTCAAAATAAGTTTGTCTAGCAAGTTTAAAGCATGTATGTATATCTAGAACATATCTAATATACATAGGTATAAGGTAAACTTGTTTTGATCTATTATTCATGAAAACCAAAAACCAAATCATGAAACGTGTGTGTTTTGTGCACTTGAGCATATCAACTAAACTAAGCTTTACAAATATGGATCTAAAACACAAACTCTAAACTAGATACCTAAGTCTTCTTGACGATCTTCATCTTCAAGTAGACTCGGTCTAAACTCCGTGATTCTCCAAGTGCAAGGTATGATCTTTAAGCTTTGGCACCGGAATCATCAAGAATAGCTTCTAAACTCCTTGTTGAAGCTAATCACCAACTAATATCCTGTTAATGATCTGAAACTTAGAAACACAAGAATATTAGTAAACATAACTACATGAGTTGATCATCATCAAAACTAGAGTGGAAGGCCATTGGGCCAACAATCTCCCCTTTTTGATGATGACAAAACTCATAGAGTTATATATGCATGGATTAAAGATAAGCTTCAAGGAAGCTCCCCCTTAACTCATGCATAGGGATAAACAATAAATATATGCAATGAATATTAAACATGAAACATGCATATGCATAAACAATAAATGGTTCTAGATATCAAATGGAATATTCAAAAACAAAATAAGCTCTAGATACCAATTACAAAGCAAACTCTATAAATCAATTAAACTTAATATTCTTGAGATTCTTGAGATTAAAACATAATATATGCATAAACATAAGCATGCATATAAAACTTCATAAATCTTTCTCCCCCTTTTTGTCAATCATCAACAAAGGGGTAAACAATCAAAACCATAGATAAAATGAGGGGTAAAAATCTTTCTCCCCCTTTTTGTCAATCAAAACAATGCAAACAATGTTCTCCCCCTTTTGTCTAAAACACAAAACAAAATCAATAAGGGGTGACTACAAACATGATATTAATTAAAAAAATATGTCAATGAAGCATCTTGATACCAATAAATAAGGATCAATATATGTTATATGCTATATACATTCATGAAGAGGAAGACGCTAAGTTAGCTTCCCTACACATATGCATTACATGAAGAAAGGATGACAAGCCCCAATTCACATAACACATATTATGTAATGCATAAGAGGAGATGTGAAGCTCCCCCTACACACGTATATCATATAAAGAAGAGTTGTCAAGCTCCTCAATTTATAATATACTCAACATGAATCTATATGTAAGAGAGATGTTAAGCTCTCCTTGCATATAGGAAATACAAATCAAAACTTTGAATATTTTCTTTAAACAAAATTTTGAAAATACCAATTGTAATTAAACATAACAAATTACCAATTGTAAAACACATAACAAATTTTGAATGTCTAAACACAAATTTTGATACCAATTGTAAGAATATTTTACCAATTTGATGTTGATATCATATGTTTAAAATAACAAGTTTTAATCATAAAGTGTGGGAGTACAAATACCAATTGAAATACAAAATCAAATTTTCTCCCCTTTATGAAATACAAACTAAAGTCATGCATAGTCTTGATAACAATTTAAAAGTAATCAATTTAAACTAAATTGAAACTCAAGCACTAGCATAAACACAAACATATATATGTATGAAAAATAGATACCAATAGAAATTGATAACTTAGAATTTAAAGCATACATACATACAAAACATATATGAGTATACAAGAAGATCAAAATGATACCAATTGAAAGAGTTCAATGATACCAATTGACATAACAATAAGTTCAAGTGTATACATCATATTCTCTACCACCCAATCATAATCCAAGTTTTAAAGATTTTCAATTTAGGGTATACATGAACATGATCTCCCATCCTACCGCCCTTAGATGGTAGGGGTTTTCAAAGATAGATTTGTAATGTAGTTTTGTTTGAAAATCACTACCAAATGAAGAATACCGCAACTAGTTAAATGGAAAAATTTGTTAACTAGTGCGAAATCCTTCAAGTAAGGAATAAAACAAAATTGTTTTTCATAAACATGAAATTCACATCATATCAAACACTCAAGTTCAATTAGGCATAAATAGGACTCATGAAAAACAAAAACATGAGCAAGCAATAGATGTGAGTGTACAAATAAAATATGAAGATCATAAATATGAAAATTAGGCAATAAGCTCAATTATTCTTTAAAACACGAAAATCATCAAAAACTATCTATCTTCAAGGCATATGTATGTCTAATACAAGCTAAAATATACATACATATCCAAAACATAAAGAGTCCACAAGATATATGCATTAAGGCACGTGGCTCAAAAAGGATACTCATGTATAGTCAATAGTTTGGATAAGATGGACATATACATGAAGTTAAATATTGACACATAAACATGAAAACATGTAAGGCTAAATTTTCATCAAAGCAATTTTCATTTCAAGGTATATGTATGATTTGTCAACACAAGAAGTATACATACATATCCCTTAAACACACTTTGAGTTCATAATAGATATTTGCATGAAAGGCAAATGACTCAAGGGTATACATGTATATCTTAAAGTTTGGCAATACAAACATATACATGAAGTGAAATACACAATCATAAAACAAATTCAAAAATGGAATACAAGTTTAAAATGTATGAATCATCAAAACTAGACTATACTAGCACATCTAATGGGAACAAACAAGCATTCAATCCCAAACATATATAGATTTGTTTGTGGCCCATTCTATGTACAAGTATATAACTAGTCTTAATGAAAACTAACACTTAAACATATATTCAAAACATGAAGCATCAAAACAAATCTAAAAGTCATCATGAAAAACTAAAACATGATTATTATGTGAATTCACATGTATTAGATTCATGATGTACACTATAGCTTAAACAAAAGTGAGAACACTAAGTATGATTCAAATAAGCATGTGTGTCTCAAATACTATACATGTATGTCAAGGATCTAATAAATATGGAATGAACATACTAATCCATAGACATCAAAACATGCTATAAAACATCAAAACATGCTATAAATTTTAATTATGAAAACATGTAAATAATAAATGGGAGAAAAGGATTGTTACCAAAATCGAAAAAGCAAATCTCCTAGTCTCCAAAACATGGTGGTCCTCTCCACCAACCTTCCCTTGAAAGTGATGCATCCATTTGATTTCCTTTAAGTCCGGAACGCATCCACTCCAAAGTGACATTACTCTCACGTCATGTGAGAGCCCACACCTACATCAAATAAAGGAGGGGTGGTCTTTGGTACCCACATCTTATTGGGTCCATGGGGGTTAGTCCCTTCTCTAACCCAAACAAATTTCTTGGCTAAATTTTCAACATGTAAACGATCATAGCAAAATTTAGCAAGATGGCCTTTTCGGCCACAATGTGTACATGTGTACACATGAGCATACTTGTGTTGATGGTGTCCGTGTGAAGCATGTGTATGCCGTGATGGGTGTGCATGCATAAGGATGGAACTTGTTTCTTTCGAACAAGGTTTCCAACCGTGAGTGGTTCATGGCACATTGGCTCATAGTGGAGCCCAAACAATCTACTCTCTTCTTTAGCATACAAATATCATCATTAATCCTAGAAGAAGAGGTACATGCATTAGGTAGTCTAGATGAAGAGGCTACACTAGCATGGCAAACATGTGCATCCATTTTATTTTGCAAAACAATATTTTTCTTTAAACACACATCTAAATCATTTGTAATGGAAATAATTTTATTTTTCAAATCAACATTCTCTTTTAAAATAAAATCAACTTTGAAGACAAGTTATCATTTTTCTTCAAAAGAGCATGGCAATCATTTTTATTTTTCAAAAACTCATTTTCTTTAAGTGCAAGTTCTAATTGAGATCTTAATGAATCCCTTTCATTATAGACCTCAACTTTTTCTTGCAAAACACAATCAAGTCTAGCATGCAAACTTTTATTTTCTTTTTCAATATCTAGACTTTTCTTTTTCAAAATCTTATATTTTTCAATTAACTTTTCACAAATAATAGATAGTTCTTCATTCAAAACATGGGGATCAACGATATCATCACTTGAAGAACTAGCATCATAATCACTATCTAGGTGGGATTCCGAATGTACCTCAAGGGAGTCATTCCTTGGACCATGAAGCATTGTGGATCGGATTCTCCACTAGATTCCTCTTCTTGAATTTGTACTTGAAGCTCGGAGGTGTTGGTGGTTGTCAATTTGTTCCACACTACAAAAGCGGAATCAAAGTTAGAAACACATAAAAGATAATCTTTAGATAAAGTGCTTCTAATGGCCTCTAGGGCTTTGTGCATTGGCCCCTATATGATTACCATCACCAAGATAAAATCTCTTGGTGGCGGCAAGAAAGACATGCAAACCTAGGGTTTTAGGTACATGGACGTCCTATACTTCCAAATATCAATGTTGGAAGGATCATAGCTAGGTGGGGTCATGAAGTCCATGGTATAAACTAGATGTGTGCAAACAAGCAAATGCAAATGAGATTAGCAAGCAAATGGATCTCACTCTAGGATGTTAAGCCTAAGTATCAGGAGCACTAGCTCTGATACCAATTGAAAAACACCTAGAGGGGGGGTGAATAGGTGTAAGTGCTAATCTAAGAAACTAAATGCAAACTAAGTGCGCTAAATGCGGAAGCTAATGCAAATTATGCACAAACTAATACAATACAACAAGTGTAGCCGAATTCCCTTGCGAGGCTCTGGACTAACTCCCCTTGATTCCCCTTGAAATGGGTTGAGGTGCTATGTGAAGCTCTTGTTGAATGAGTATAAGTTAGGGGCACACACACAAGCAATCCAAGCATATAAAATACACACAATCAAACCAAGCATATAATAGATATGACAATAAGAAATTGAAATCACCTAGAGCGGGGTGAATAGGTGATGGCTATATGATAATGGCAATAATGCGGAATTTAAAAATTTAACTCTAAACAATTAGCACAATACAATATTTCTTGCAAGTAAAGGACAATGTAAAATTGCAAGTAATAAAAGAGATAGAGTTAGAGAAATTTGAGCAAACGCAAACACGCCGATATGTTTCCGAGGTTCGAGCCACGCTCTACGTCCCCGCCTTCACACTTGAAGGATTTCCACTATTGAGGATCCCACCGGATCAACAATACAAGGACAACACTTGTCCGTCTCCCGTGATGACACTTCACCACCTTGAGCACACTAGCTCGCCTTGAGGCCGATGCCTCTACAACTTCACTCAATTACAATGGAAGTGATCACACTTGATCACTTTTACAAATAGCTCACTAAGCACAATCCTAGAACCAAATAGTAGACTTAGAGTATGGGATTGTGTAGTGCAAAACTAGAGAGAAGTAGAGGAATAGGCTCCAAGAAAGGTGATGGAAATTTAGGCTTTGGAGAGAAAAATCTTTTCTTTTGAAAACTTTGGAAATCTTTGAAACTCTTGTCAAAGTTCACTTGATAGCTCTAAAATCATTAGTCATTTCATATGAAGTGACCACCTATTTATAGGGGTCAAAAACTGCTCAAGAGATTCGTTGGAGACAAATCCCAAAAGTCAAAGAGTCAGAAAATATAGCTGTTGGGTCTGTCAGAATTTTTGACAGACTACCGGTCGACCGGGTCGGTCGACCGCCAACGGTCAAAAATCCGACCGTTGGGGCTCACCGGTCGACTGGGTCGGTCGACTGGCATTTCCAGAGAGCAGCAGGTTGGGGGCCGGTCGAGTATCGGTCGACTCCCGGTCGACTGATACGCATATGCACAAATGTGCATGTCGGTCGAGTGCGGTCGACTGCCGGTCGACCGGTCACTGTGAATTTCTGAAAAATCAGAATTCACAGAACCTGGAAAATTTTGGGTTTGGGTTTTGGGTCTTGGATAAAATATTTTGGTCTTGAAAAATCATAGAGTATGAGCATGTGTCATACTACTATCAAGGTAAAATACTTGGTAAAAATTCTTTTGATAAAAACTTGATTTTCAATAAAATGTTTTTCCCAAAAACTAGTCTCTCTAAAATCGTATTTCCAAAATAGATATTTTCAACTAAAACTGAGTTTGGAAATAGAAATGGAAAGTATTTTGAAGCCATAAATCACTCTAGAAAATGTGTGTGTGTAATATCCCATATTTCTACTTCTACTATTTAGTTTTGACAAAATATTCTAAAATGAAAATAAATAAAATACAAGTCTTGGATTCTTTAGCAAGTCTTGATCTTCTTCTTGAACTTTTCTTCAACGCAAATTCCGAAGCTTCCTATGTGCTTTAGCTTGGGAATGCAAATGTTGGGCGAACTCCAAATTTGTGAGTCTTTTAGCGGAGTTGTCAAAATCTGTTTCTTGAACCTGAAATACTTCAAAATCAAGAATATTAAATTCATAACTAAATATGTTTTGCTATCATCAAATAACCGGATAATGGCCTTTGGGCCAACAATCTCCCCCTTTTTGATGATGGCAAAACATATGTAGTTATCACAAGATATTTTGGGTGGAGTCTTCAAATGAAGCTCCCCCTCAACATATGCATATATAAAAAAATCATACTCAGGCATACTCAGGCATATTATCACAATTGCTAAATCATAAACATCATATATCCATGCCCATAGAAGATATCAACCACACATGTCATATCATAGATAAAAGGAAATGAGTCTCAACATGACACAAATACATACCACACAAGACATGTCCACAACACAAAAATAAAGGTGTCCAAAATAAAGGTGTCCAACACAACAAAATAAGTCACATACATAACAAATATCTCTCTCCAAATGTCTCTCCCCCTTTTTGACATCATCAATAAAGGGGCATCAACAGCAGCATCACTCAGTCGCCTCGTCATCCTCCTCCTCGTCATCATCTGAGCCCTCGGCCATCGTCTGGTCAGCACCATCATCTGAGGAAGAAGAGGAAACTACCTCCTCTGTATCCACGGCATCAACTCTGGGGCGCGGAGGTGGAACAGAGACGCGAGCTCTGGGAGGGAAAGGAGGACCAGCAGCAGGGAGACGACGAGCACCCGGAGTCCCATCAGGAACGACTATGTCAAATTTAGAGAACAGAGATTGGAACTGAACATCCACAAATCTCATGGACTCAGCCATATATGACAAGTCGTTTCGGACCTCCGCCCGAAAAGCAGCATCCATAGCAGCACGAGCCTCCATATCTGCCCGAAGAGAAGCATCACGAGCAGCCATATCTGCACGAAGTGCAGAGACTTGCTCACCGACCCAGGCCTGATGTGCCTCGATCTGCGAGCGGACCTCAGAAGCAGAAGCACCCTGAAACTCAGGAGCAGGAAAAACAGGAGGTGGAGCTGGAGCTGGATCAGCTGCAGGAACAGGTGGTGGTTGCACAGCTGCGTGTCGACGCAACTGAGCTTCCATCATCTTTAAGGCAGCAGCATTGAAATCTGAAGAGGGTTTTGAAGGGGCTTGACCAGAGAAATCAAAATCTAGAGCCCTAAGCAAATGGGTAATGAGCATGCCGTAAGGCAGACTCCTACCAGCAGTACGAATCTGATCACCACTCATGTGAGAAGCGATCACTCGAGGGAAATTTATCTTAATGCCTTTAAGGAGGCAATAGATAATCAAGGGAACAGGACCTCGAGCATGGCTAAATTCACCGGATTTTGGCACGATGTTATGAAAGACAATCTTAGCAAGGACCTGAGATTGGAGGGTATACTGACTCACAATCTCATTCCTCACTAGATCGGGATTGTCATCCTGGTGAAGAAAAGTGGATGCGGTGAGTGAAGACTCACCCTCCGGATATTCAGGAAAATCATGTAGGTCATAAGAGTAAACATCTATTCCATCAGTGGAAAGATGAAGAATTCTAGCAAATTGACCTAGGGAAATGTTTATGTCCCTACCCATCACACGGGAAATGATCCGGTTCCCACTAAATTCAAAATTGGCATAGAAATAGGGAACCAAAGAAGTGTAAACTTTCTCCCTAATGGAGAGAAAATCTACAAGATTGTTGGCACGAAGTATGTGGGGGATATCTAAATGTTCAAAATCATGCATAGCCACATATCTACCCGAAATAGTATTCCTAGGGGCTAAATGTGTGTAACGATCAGAGGCAAGATCGTTACGGAACACAGGTTCAGTCCTAGGGGCTTGAGATGAGGATTGGACAATGCCCTTTCCCTTCTCAGAACGATGTCTTTTTGGAGGCATGATAAAAATCCAATTTTTAGGTTTTTGCAGTTAATGGCACGATCTAGATGATCAATCAACCTAATATGAAGACAAAGGAAGTGATAGATCTAAGCTAGAAAGGAAGAACAAGTGAAAAATTCGAAATTTTTACCTTTGAGAAAAACTGAAACCCTAGCTTGAAATCCAGAAATTCTGAGAATCTGACGGATGGATCGGCTTGAGATTGAAGATCCGAGTTAGAAATGAGAAGATTAAAATGGGTTTTGAAGGAATTTGTGATCAGGTGAACGGATTTGTAGAAGGAAATTTTGGAGAAAAGGGGGTCCTGCGGTCGCTGTGAGAGAACTGAGAGAGAGAGTGCGAAACAGTGGGAAAAAGGTCAAATATATGCCAGAATACGACTATCGGTCGACTGGGATTGAGGGACCGGTCGACCGAAAAGAAACAGAGAGTCCTGCATCTAAATCGGTCGACTGGTCCTATACCAGCAGTCGACCGGTAGCACAAAAAAAATCAAAAAATTTTTCTCAGACAGAGCCGGTCGACTGGGGTTAGGGGCCAGTCGACCGGTAAGTCTGAAAAATCTGCTACCATATTCTGACCAAAAAAAAATTTTATAAATAAACATTATAACAAATAAAAATATGTTATATTATAATAATCAGGGATAACACAATTATTTTTAAATCTTCATTTAGTGATCATATCAACAAAACTTCACACAAAATTATTTAATTTTATTTTACATATTTAAGCAAAGGTATAAAGATGTTGAAGCCGAATACCCAGTGACGGGTTCTGAACTTCATCCTCTGATTCCTCTTGAATGAGTTGAGGTGCGCAATTGCCATCTTTAAGGTATTTGCTCAACTATGAAAATTTTCAAAAAGTTTTATTTTATTTATGAAAAATAGGTCTATATGTATACAAGTATATAATCACAAAATCTAAACTTACATATAGATACACAAAATTGGACATGTGGACAAGTATGACATAAGGCATAACAATACAAGATATGAAAATTAATACAAGGCATGTACACAACATGATAGAAAGGTAGTTCTATATAAGTATGTATCAATAATGAATCAAAAGCAAACTAACCATTCTACACATATGTATACATGTCAAAAAGAAATCAAAATTGAACATGGCATATACAATCATGTTAGAGTTGCAAGTTTATACTAATCATGTATCAATGAAGCATAAAACTAAACTAGCAATCCTATAACAATTGTATATACAAAATTAAAAACTCTTAAATGGAGATGTTACCAATTTACGGTTAGTCTCCAAAAATAGTGCCTCCACGATAGCGATGCAAGCTAGATTTGAACTTTGAGCTTAGTTGCATCTACCACCCGGGCACCGTCTCCCCCTAAGTCTTGGAGGAAGTAGATCCACCTGTGTCACCTACATTTGGAGGATCTTTTGGTACCAAATCTTTGAGGGTCCTTTGGGGTTAGTACCGGGGCGAACCCAAACATATTTATTCTTAACATTGTTCTTAGCATAACAAAATTTTTCTAGATGGCCTTTGCGGCCACAATGAGTGCAAACATAAATCCTACCACTACCATACATGTATGCATGCTTGTGAGTGTGAGTATGTTTCCGTGCATGTGTATGTGCATGTTGTGCATGTTTCCCTTGGGGTGTTCCCTTAGGAAATTTAGAAGCTATCTTTTTCAAATCAAATGCACAATTTTAAGTGTGGAGTCCAAAGCATCAACACGCTTTTGGATCTCAACAAAATCATTTTTATCTATTGAAACCATGGGGTTTTACCCTTATTTGCAAGTTTATGCTTATCAAAATCATTTTTCAATTTTTCAAATGCACTAGATAAAACATCTTTTTCTTTAACAACTATTTCTACTTTATGTTTTAAAGCCTCATTTTCTCTTTTTAATTTCTTATTTTGAGATTGTGAAATCTCATACCTATTTTGCAATTCTTCAAAGAAATGTGCAAGTTCATCCATAGTCAAATCATCATCTTCTAAGGTGTTTTCTAGAGTTACCTTTGGTACATCCTCCCCATGTGCCATGAAACACATGTGCGCGGCGTCGACTTCCTCTTCGGATTCCGACTCCGTGTCATCCCAAGTAGCCACCATGGCCTTCTTCTTTCTTTGCCCGTTCTTGGATGTGGTTGCTTGTAGAGCGGGGCACTCGGCAATGAGGTGACCAATCTTCTTGCAATGGAAGCAAGGACCGGGCTCCTCTCTTTTTCTTTCAAATCTCCCTTGAGGTTTCCCTCGCCGGAAATTGCTTTGTCTTCCCTTTTTGTAGAACATCTTGCCCACCTTCCGGATGAGCATGGCGAAGTCTTCATCGCACTCGTCCGATGAATCATCCTCGTCTTGAATGGTTGGAGCGGCTTTGAAGGCTATTGATTTCTTCTTTGGTGCCTCCCTTTCTTCTCGTACCTTCATCTCCATCTCATGTGTTTTGAGATTGCCGATGAAGCCGGAGAAGTCCATCTCCTCTTTGTCATTTAGCTCTTTGAGGGTTGTCGCCTTGACTTCCCAAGCTTTAGGAAGAGCTCTAATCACCTTCCTTATCTTTTGATCGTTGTCAATCTTGTCACCTAAGGAAGAAAGAGCATTAGTTATTTTGTAAAGCGAGTGAGCATGTCATCAATGCTCTCATTATCAATCATGTAAAAATTCTCATATTGAGAACGTAGCAAGTCAACTTTTGCTCTCTTGACTTGTGACGTTCCCTCATGAGTCACAATAAGCATGTTCCAAACTTCATATGCCGATTTACAATTAATGATGCGTGCAAGGTCATCTTCATTAAGTGCTTGTGTTAATGCATATTGTGCCCTAGCATTAGCTTCATAGTCCTTGGTGGTATCCTCGGACCATGTGCTCTCATCACTAGTGGGTTCAATGAAATCTTTGGTGACGGCCCTAGCTACCTTGACTCCTAGGGATTTTAGAAAAAGGTTCATCTTGACCTTCCAAATAGGGAAGTTCAAGCCATCAAATTTGGGAGGAGATTTTATGCTAGAAAAGTCCATGGATGCCATGAATGCACAATATATAAGATGCACAAAATAAAATTCAACAAATGAATATAGCCAAATATATGGATCTCCCTAAGGTTGTTAGACCTAAGTTGTAGGGTTAGGCTCTGATACCAATTGAAATCACCTAGAGGGGGGTGAATAGGTGATGGCTATATGATAATGGCAATAATGCGGAATTTAAAAATTTAACTCTAAACAATTAGCACAATACAATATTTCTTGCAAGTAAAGGACAATGTAAAATTGCAAGTAATAAAAGAGATAGAGTTAGAGAAATTTGAGCAAACGCAAACACGCCGATATGTTTCCGAGGTTCGAGCCACGCTCTACGTCCCCGCCTTCACACTTGAAGGATTTCCACTATTGAGGATCCCACCGGATCAACAATACAAGGACAACACTTGTCCGTCTCCCGTGATGACACTTCACCACCTTGAGCACACTAGCTCGCCTTGAGGCCGATGCCTCTACAACTTCACTCAATTACAATGGAAGTGATCACACTTGATCACTTTTACAAATAGCTCACTAAGCACAATCCTAGAACCAAATAGTAGACTTAGAGTATGGGATTGTGTAGTGCAAAACTAGAGAGAAGTAGAGGAATAGGCTCCAAGAAAGGTGATGGAAATTTAGGCTTTGGAGAGAAAAATCTTTTCTTTTGAAAACTTTGGAAATCTTTGAAACTCTTGTCAAAGTTCACTTGATAGCTCTAAATCATTAGTCATTTCATATGAAGTGACCACCTATTTATAGGGGTCAAAAACTGCTCAAGAGATTCGTTGGAGACAAATCCCAAAAGTCAAAGAGTCAGAAAATATAGCTGTTGGGTCTGTCAGAATTTTTGACAGACTACCGGTCGACCGGGTCGGTCGACCGCCAACGGTCAAAAATCCGACCGTTGGGGCTCACCGGTCGACTGGGTCGGTCGACTGGCATTTCCAGAGAGCAGCAGGTTGGGGGCCGGTCGAGTATCGGTCGACTCCCGGTCGACTGATACGCATATGCACAAATGTGCATGTCGGTCGAGTGCCGGTCGACTGCCGGTCGACCGGTCACTGTGAATTTCTGAAAAATCAGAATTCACAGAACCTGGAAAATTTTGGGTTTGGGTTTTGGGTCTTGGATAAAATATTTGGTCTTGAAAATCATAGAGTATGAGCATGTGTCATACTACTATCAAGGTAAAATACTTGGTAAAAATTCTTTTGATAAAAACTTGATTTTCAATAAATGTTTTTCCCAAAAACTAGTCTCTCTAAAATCGTATTTCCAAAATAGATATTTTCAACTAAAACTGAGTTTGGAAATAGAAATGGAAAGTATTTTGAAGCCATAAATCACTCTAGAAAATGTGTGTGTGTAATATCCCATATTTCTACTTCTACTATTTAGTTTTGACAAAATATTAAAATGAAAATAAATAAAATACAAGTCTTGGATTCTTTAGCAAGTCTTGATCTTCTTCTTGAACTTTTCTTCAACGCAAATTCCGAAGCTTCCTATGTGCTTTAGCTTGGGAATGCAAATGTTGGGCGAACTCCAAATTTGTGAGTCTTTTAGCGGAGTTGTCAAATCTGTTTCTTGAACCTGAAATACTTCAAAATCAAGAATATTAAATTCATAACTAAATATGTTTTGCTATCATCAAAATAACCGGGATAATGGCCTTTGGGCCAACAGAAATGCAAGGCACAACACAAGCAATATATGGTATGAATGAATCAATGCTCAACACAAGCAAATATGATATGATGATATGAATTATGATGCTTTGCACAATATAAATGAGAGAGAGTTAGAGAGACAATGGATCAAAACGCAAACACCAAGATTTGTTTCGAGGTTCGAGCACCTTGCTCTACATCCCCGCCTACACCACCGTGTAGGATTTCCACTATCTCAACTCCCACCGAGGGAACCTCTACCGAGAGGATTTCTTACAATACTAGGAGTACCAAACTCCTCTCTCAAACAACCACCTCACAACCGAGGGGTAAGGCCCGTAGCCAATACAACAACCAAACCACACACCTCTACCGAAGAGGCTCACAACCAAACTCCACCTCTACCTAAGAGGGAGCAAACCAATACCACTCCGATCACCTCTACCGAAGAGGGATACAACAAATAAAGAAGGGTTTACAACAAGTGGTTCAAAACCACAAACTCTCTTTTTCTTTCTCTTTCTTTTTCCACAAACAAAGATCCTAATAGTTTAGGATAGAAGATAGCTCAAGTGTGGAATCAAGGTGTTTTTGGAAACCAGCAACAAAGAAAAACTACTTGGAAAATCACTTGTAAAAGATAGAAAATGAAAAACAAAACAATCTCCCAAAACCCTAGCTTTCTTTGATTTTCCAAAAACCCAAAACAAATAAGATGAAATCTTTTTGGCTTAAAAACCCTTTTAAAAACTCTTTTAAACACTAGAGAAAGTCTGAAATTTTTAGCTCTAAAAATCTTAGCCAAAACAATGGAGAAATGGGGTATATATAGCCCCTAGGAAAAAACTAGCCGTTAGGCTGATGTGGCAGCCTGACAGGCCACGGTCGACCGGTCCGGTCGACCGCCAACGGTCAAAAATGTGACCGTTGGGCAATAGCGGTCGACCGGCCCGGTCGACCGAAATAAACCGAGAGCAGAGCTCTCAGACCCGGTCGACCGGCTCGGTCGACCGTCCACTGTGCCTAACAGACGTGCACGTCTGTGCACATCGGTCGACCGGCCCGGTCGACCGGCCCTTGGTGCGGTCGACCGGTCCGGTCGACCGAACTGGCCTGGCAGGCACAGTGCAGAACTGCACAGATACGGGATTTGAAAATAGGTCTTTTCACTCAATAAAAATCCCATAAATTCACAGTAAATCCACTAATAGTTTTAATCACAATAAAAACTGTTTTTCTAAAAATATGTTTTTCTAAAACTTGTTTTATCATTTTACTTTGATAACCAAACTTGTGATAAAAATTTCAAGACATATATCAATCATATCAATTCATTTTGTGTCTTGCCAATTTTGTCAAAAACAAAACTTGTATTTTATCAAACTAGAATTTTCCAAAACATGAATAGGATAGTCAAAATAAGTTTGTCTAGCAAGTTTAAAGCATGTATGTATATCTAGAACATATCTAATATACATAGGTATAAGGTAAACTTGTTTTGATCTATTATTCATGAAAACCAAAAACCAAATCATGAAACGTGTGTGTTTTGTGCACTTGAGCATATCAACTAAACTAAGCTTTACAAATATGGATCTAAAACACAAACTCTAAACTAGATACCTAAGTCTTCTTGACGATCTTCATCTTCAAGTAGACTCGGTCTAAACTCCGTGATTCTCCAAGTGCAAAGGTATGATCTTTAAGCTTTGGCACCGGAATCATCAAGAATAGCTTCTAAACTCCTTGTTGAAGCTAATCACCAACTAATATCCTGTAATGATCTGAAACTTAGAAACACAAGAATATTAGTAAACATAACTACATGAGTTGATCATCATCAAAACTAGAGTGGAAGGCCATTGGGCCAACAATCTCCCCCTTTTGATGATGACAAAACTCATAGAGTTATATATGCATGGATTAAGATAAGCTTCAAGGAAGCTCCCCCTTAACTCATGCATAGGGATAAACAATAAATATATGCAATGAATATTAAACATGAAACATGCATATGCATAAACAATAAATGGTTCTAGATATCAAATGGAATATTCAAACAAAATAAGCTCTAGATACCAATTACAAAGCAAACTCTATAAATCAATTAAACTTAATATTCTTGAGATTCTTGAGATTAAAACATAATATATGCATAAACATAAGCATGCATATAAAACTTCATAAATCTTTCTCCCCTTTTTGTCAATCATCAACAAAGGGGTAAACAATCAAAAACATAGATAAAATGAGGGGTAAAAATCTTTCTCCCCCTTTTTGTCAATCAAAACAATGCAAACAATGTTCTCCCCCTTTTTGTCTAAAACACAAAACAAAATCAATAAGGGGTGACTACAAACATGATATCAATTAAAAAATATGTCAATGAAGCATCTTGATACCAATAAATAAGGATCAATATATGTTATATGCTATATACATTCATGAAGAGGAAGACGCTAAGTTAGCTTCCCTACACATATGCATTACATGAAGAAAGGATGACAAGCCCCAATTCACATAACACATATTATGTAATGCATAAGAGGAGATGTGAAGCTCCCCCTACACACGTATATCATATAAAGAAGAGTTGTCAAGCTCCTCAATTTATAATATACTCAACATGAATCTATATGTAAGAGAGATGTTAAGCTCTCCTTGCATATAGGAAATACAAATCAAAACTTTGAATATTTTCTTTAAACAAAATTTTGAAAATACCAATTGTAATTAAACATAACAAATTACCAATTGTAAAACAACATAACAAATTTTGAATGTCTAACACAAATTTGATACCATTGTAAGAATATTTTACCAATTTGATGTTGATATCATATGTTTAAAATAACAAGTTTTAATCATAAAGTGTGGGAGTACAAATAATTGAAATACAAAATCAAATTTCTCCCCCTTTATGAAATACAAACTAAAGTCATGCATAGTCTTGATAACAATTTAAAAGTAATCAATTTAAACTAAATTGAAACTCAAGCACTAGCATAAACACAAACATATATATGTATGAAAAATAGATACCAATAGAAATTGATATACTTAGAATTTAAAGCATACATACATACAAAACATATATGAGTATACAGAAGATCAAATGATACCAATTGAAAGAGTTCAATGATACCAATTGACATAACAATAAGTTCAAGTGTATACATCATATTCTCTACCACCCAATCATAATCCAAGTTTTAAAGATTTTCAATTTAGGGTATACATGAATATGATCTCCCATCCTACCGCCCTTAGATGGTAGGGTTTTCAAGATAGATTTGTAATGTAGTTTTGTTTGAAAATCACTACCAAATAAAGAATACCGCAACTAGTTAAATGGAAAAATTTGTTAACTAGTGCGAAATCCTTCAAGCAAGGATAAAACAAAATTGTTTTTCATAAACATGAAATTCACATCATATCAAACACTCAAGTTCAATTAGGCATAATAGGACTCATGAAAACAAAACATGAGCAAGCAATAGATGTGAGTGTACAAATAAAATATGAAGATCATAAATATGAAAATTAGGTAATAAGCTCAATTATTCTTTAAAACACGAAAATCATCAAAACTATCTAATCTTCAAGAATATGTATGTCTAATACAAGCTAAAATATACATACATATCCAAAAACATAAAGAGTCCACAAGATATATGCATTAAGGCACGTGGCTCAAAAAGGATACTCATGTATAGTCAATAGTTTGGATAAGATGGACATATACATGAAGTTAAATATTGACACATAAACATGAAAACATGTAAGGCTAAATTTTCATCAAAGCAATTTTCATTTCAAGGTATATGTATGATTTGTCAACACAGAAGTATACATACATATCCCTTAAACACACTTTGAGTTCATAATAGATATTTGCATGAAAGGCAAATGACTCAAGGGGTATACATGTATATCTTAAAGTTTGCAATACAAACATATACATGAGTGAAATACACAATCATAAAACAAATCCAAAAATGGAATACAAGTTTAAAATGTATGAATCATCAAAACTAGACTATACTAGCACATCTAATGGAACAAACAAGCATTCAATCCAAACATATATAGATTTGTTTGTGGCCCATTCTATGTACAAGTATATAACTAGTCTTAATGAAACTAACACTTAAACATATATTCAAAACATGAAGCATCAAAACAAATCTAAAAGTCATCATGATAAAACTAAAACATGATTATTATGTGAATTCACATGTATTAGATTCATGATGTACACTATAGCTTAAACAAAAGTGAGAACACTAAGTATGATTCAAATAAGCATGTGTGTCTCAAATACTATACATGTATGTCAAGGATCTAATAAATATGGAATGAACATACTAATCCATAGACATCAAAACATGCTATAAACATCAAAACATGCTATAATTTTAATTATGAAAACATGTAAATAATAAATGGGAGAAAAGATTGTTACCAAAATCGAAAAAGCAACTCTCCTAGTCTCCAAAACATGGTGGTCCTCTCCACCAACCTTCCCTTGAAAGTGATGCATCCATTTGATTTCCTTTAAGTCCGGAACGCATCCACTCCAAAGTGACATTACTCTCACGTCATGTGAGAGCCCACACCTACATCAAATAAAGGAGGGGTGGTCTTTGGTACCCACATCTTATTGGGTCCATGGGGGTTAGTCCCTTCTCTAACCCAAACAATTTTCTTGGCTAAATTTTCAACATGTAAACGATCATAGCAAAATTTAGCAAGATGGCCTTTTCGGCCACAATGTGTACATGTGTACACATGAGCATATTGTGTTGATGGTGTCCGTGTGAAGCATGTGTATGCCGTGATGGTGTGCATGCATAAAGGATGGAACTTGTTTCTTTCGAACCAAGGTTTCCAACCGTGAGTGGTTCATGGCACATTGGCTCATAGTGGAGCCCAAACAATCTACTCTCTTCTTTAGCATACAAATATCATCATTAATCCTAGAAGAAGAGGTACATGCATTAGGTAGTCTAGATGAAGAGGCTACACTAGCATGGCAAACATGTGCATCCATTTTATTTTGCAAAACAATATTTTTCTTTAAACACACATCTAAATCATTTGTAATGGAAATAATTTTATTTTTCAAATCAACATTCTCTTTTAAAATAAAATCAACTTTTGAAGACAAGTTATCATTTTTCTTCAAAAGAGCATGGCAATCATTTTTATTTTTCAAAACTCATTTTCTTTAAGTGCAAGTTCTAATTGAGATCTTAATGAATCCCTTTCATTATAGACCTCAACTTTTTCTTGCAAAACACAATCAAGTCTAGCATGCAAACTTTTATTTTCTTTTTCAATATCTAGACTTTTCTTTTTCAAAATCTTATATTTTTCAATTAACTTTTCACAAACAATAGATAGTTCTTCATTCAAAACATGGGGATCAACGATATCATCACTTGAAGAACTAGCATCATAATCACTATCTAGGTGGGATTCCGAATGTACCTCAAGGGAGTCATTCCCTTGGACCATGAAGCATTGTGGATCGGATTCTCCACTAGATTCCTCTTCTTGAATTTGTACTTGAAGCTCGGAGGTTGTTGGTGGTTGTCAATTTGTTCCACACTACAAAGCGGAATCAAAGTTAGAAACACATAAAAGATAATCTTTAGATAAAGTGCTTCTAATGGCCTCTAGGGCTTGTGCATTGGCCCCTATATGATTACCATCACCAAGATAAAATCTCTTGGTGGCGGCAAGAAAGACATGCAAACCTAGGGTTTTTAGGTACATGGACATCCTATACTTCCAAATATCAATGTTGGAAGGATCATAGCTAGGTGGGGTCATGAAGTCCATGGTATAAACTAGATGTGTGCAAACAAGCAAATGCAAATGAGATTAGCAAGCAAATGGATCTCACTCCTAGGATGTTAAGCCTAAGTATCAGGAGCACTAGCTCTGATACCAATTGAAAAACACCTAGAGGGGGGGTGAATAGGTGTAAGTGCTAATCTAAGAAACTAAATGCAAACTAAGTGCGCTAAATGCGGAAGCTAATGCAAATTATGCACAAACTAATACAATACAACAAGTGTAGCCGAATTCCCCTTGCGAGGCTCTGGACTAACTCCCCTTGATTCCCCTTGAAATGGGTTGAGGTGCTATGTGAAGCTCTTGTTGGATGAGTATAAGTTAGGGGCACACACACAAGCAATCCAAGCAATATAAATACACACAATCAAGCCAAGCATATAATAGATATGACAATAAGAAATGCAAGGCACAACACAAGCAATATATGGTATGAATGAATCAATACTCAACACAAGCAAATATGATATGATGATATGAATTATGATGCTTTGCACAATATAAATGAGAGAGAGTTAGAGAGACAATGGATCAAAACGCAAACACCAAGATTTGTTTCGAGGTTCGAGCACCTTGCTCTACATCCCCGCCTACACCACCGTGTAGGATTTCCACTATCTCAACTCCCACCGAGGGAACCTCTACCGAAGAGGATTTCTTACAATACTAGGAGTACCAAACTCCTCTCTCAAACAACCACCTCACAACCGAGGGGTAAGGCCCGTAGCCAATACAACAACCAAACCACACACCTCTACGAAGAGGCTCACAACCAAACTCCACCTCTACCTAAGAGGGAGCAAACCAATACCACTCCGATCACCTCTACCGAAGAGGGATACAACAAATAAAGAAGGGTTTACAACAAGTGGTTCAAAACCACAAACTCTCTTTTTCTTTCTCTTTCTTTTCCACAAAACAAAGATCCTAATAGTTTAGGATAGAAGATAGCTCAAGTGTGGAATCAAGGTGTTTTTGGAAACCAGCAACAAAGAAAAACTACTTGGGAAATCACTTGTAAAAGATAGAAAATGAAAAACAAAACAATCTCCCAAAACCCTAGCTTTCTTTGATTTTCCAAAAACCAAAACAAATAAGATGAAATCTTTTGGCTAAAAACCCTTTTAAAAACTCTTTTAAACACTAGAGAAAGTCTGAAATTTTTAGCTCTAAAAATCTTAGCCAAAACAATGGAGAAATGGGGTATATATAGCCCCTAGGAAAAACTAGCCGTTAGGCTGATGTGGCAGCCTGACAGGCCACCGGTCGACCGGTCGGTCGACCGCCAACGGTCAAAATGTGACCGTTGGGCAATAGCGGTCGACCGGCCCGGTCGACCGAAATAAACCGAGAGCAGAGCTCTCAGACCCGGTCGACCGGCTCGGTCGACCGTCCACTGTGCCTAACAGACGTGCACGTCTGTGCACATCGGTCGACCGGCCCGGTCGACCGGCCCTTGGTGCGGTCGACCGGTCCGGTCGACCGAACTGGCCTGGCAGGCACAGTGCAGAACTGCACAGATACGGGATTTGAAAATAGGTCTTTTCACTCAATAAAAATCCCATAAATTCACAGTAAATCCACTAAATAGTTTTAATCACAATAAAAACAGTTTTTCTAAAAATATGTTTTTCTAAAACTTGTTTTATCATTTTACTTTGATAACCAAACTTGTGATAAAAATTTCAAAACATATATCAATCATATCAATTCATTTTTGTGTCTTGCCAATTTTGTCAAAAACAAAACTTGTATTTTATCAAACTAGAATTTTCCAAAACATGAATAGGATAGTCAAAATAAGTTTGTCTAGCAAGTTTAAAGCATGTATGTATATCTAGAACATATCTAATATACATAGGTATAAGGTAAACTTGTTTTGATCTATTATTCATGAAAACCAAAAACCAAATCATGAACGTGTGTGTTTTGTGCACTTGAGCATATCAACTAAACTAAGTTTTACAAATATGGATCTAAAACACAAACTCTAAACTAGATACCTAAGTCTTCTTGACGATCTTCATCTTCAAGTAGACTCGGTCTAAACTCCGTGATTCTCCAAGTGCAAAGGTATGATCTTTAAGCTTTGGCACCGGAATCATCAAGAATAGCTTCTAAACTCCTTGTTGAAGCTAATCACCAACTATATCCTGTTAATGATCTGAAACTTAGAAACACAAGAATATTAGTAAACATAACTACATGAGTTGATCATCATCAAAACTAGAGTGGAAGGCCATTGGGCCAACAATCTCCCCCTTTTTGATGATGACAAAACTCATAGAGTTATATATGCATGGATTAAAGATAAGCTTCAAGGAAGCTCCCCCTTAACTCATGCATAGGGATAAACAATAAATATATGCAATGAATATTAAACATGAAACATGCATATGCATAAACAATAAATGGTTCTAGATATCAAATGGAATATTCAAAACAAAATAAGCTCTAGATACCAATTACAAAGCAAACTCTATAAATCAATTAAACTTAATATTCTTGAGATTCTTGAGATTAAAACATAATATATGCATAAACATAAGCATGCATATAAAACTTCATAAATCTTTCTCCCCCTTTTTGTCAATCATCAACAAAGGGGTAAACAATCAAAACCATAGATAAAATGAGGGGTAAAAATCTTTCTCCCCTTTTTGTCAATCAAAACAATGCAAACAATGTTCTCCCCCTTTTTGTCTAAAACACAAAACAAAATCAATAAGGGGTGACTACAAACATGATATCAATTAAAAAATATGTCAATGAAGCATCTTGATACCAATAAATAAGGATCAATATATGTTATATGCTATATACATTCATGAAGAGGAAGACGCTAAGTTAGCTTCCCTACACATATGCATTACATGAAGAAAGGATGACAAGCCCCAATTCACATAACACATATTATGTAATGCATAAGAGGAGATGTGAAGCTCCCCCTACACACGTATATCATATAAAGAAGAGTTGTCAAGCTCCTCAATTTATAATATACTCAACATGAATCTATATGTAAGAGAGATGTTAAGCTCTCCTTGCATATAGGAAATACAAATCAAAACTTTGAATATTTTCTTTAAACAAAATTTTGAAAATACCAATTGTAATTAAACATAACAAATTACCAATTGTAAAACAACATAACAAATTTTGAATGTCTAAACACAAATTTTGATACCAATTGTAAGAATATTTTACCAATTTGATGTTGATATCATATGTTAAAATAACAAGTTTTAATCATAAAGTGTGGGAGTACAAATACCAATTGAAATACAAAATCAAATTTCTCCCCCTTTATGAAATACAAACTAAAGTCATGCATAGTCTTGATAACAATTTAAAAGTAATCAATTTAAACTAAATTGAAACTCAAGCACTAGCATAAACACAAACATATATATGTATGAAAAATAGATACCAATAGAAATTGATATACTTAGAATTTAAAGCATACATACATACAAAACATATATGAGTATACAAGAAGATCAAAATGATACCAATTGAAAGAGTTCAATGATACCAATTGACATAACAATAAGTTCAAGTGTATACATCATATTCTCTACCACCCAATCATAATCCAAGTTTTAAAGATTTTCAATTTAGGGTATACATGAACATGATCTCCCATCCTACCGCCCTTAGATGGTAGGGGTTTTCAAAGATAGATTTGTAATGTAGTTTTGTTTGAAAATCACTACCAAATAAAGAATACCGCAACTAGTTAAATGGAAAAATTTGTTAACTAGTGCGAAATCCTTCAAGCAAGGAATAAAACAAAATTGTTTTTCATAAACATGAAATTCACATCATATCAAACACTCAAGTTCAATTAGGCATAAATAGGACTCATGAAAAACAAAACATGAGCAAGCAATAGATGTGAGTGTACAAATAAAATATGAAGATCATAATATGAAAATTAGGCAATAAGCTCAATTATTCTTTAAAACACGAAAATCATCAAAACTATCTAATCTTCAAGGCATATGTATGTCTAATACAAGCTAAAATATACATACATATCCAAAACATAAAGAGTCCACAAGATATATGCATTAAGGCACGTGGCTCAAAAAGGATACTCATGTATAGTCAATAGTTTGGATAAGATGGACATATACATGAAGTTAAATATTGACACATAAACATGAAAACATGTAAGGCTAAATTTTCATCAAAGCAATTTTCATTTCAAGGTATATGTATGATTTGTCAACACAAGAAGTATACATACATATCCCTTAAACACACTTTGAGTTCATAATAGATATTTGCATGAAAGGCAAATGACTCAAGGGGTATACATGTATATCTTAAAGTTTGGCAATACAAACATATACATGAAGTGAAATACACAATCATAAAACAAATCCAAAATGGAATACAAGTTTAAAATGTATGAATCATCAAAACTAGACTATACTAGCACATCTAATGGGAACAAACAAGCATTCAATCCCAAACATATATAGATTTGTTTGTGGCCCATTCTATGTACAAGTATATAACTAGTCTTAATGAAAACTAACACTTAAACATATATTCAAACATGAAGCATCAAAACAAATCTAAAAGTCATCATGATAAAACTAAAACATGATTATTATGTGAATTCACATGTATTAGATTCATGATGTACACTATAGCTTAAACAAAAGTGAGAACACTAAGTATGATTCAAATAAGCATGTGTGTCTCAAATACTATACATGTATGTCAAGGATCTAATAAATATGGAATGAACATACTAATCCATAGACATCAAAACATGCTATAAAACATCAAAACATGCTATAAATTTTAATTATGAAAACATGTAAATAATAAATGGGAGAAAGGATTGTTACCAAAATCGAAAAAGCAACTCTCCTAGTCTCCAAAACATGGTGGTCCTCTCCACCAACCTTCCCTTGAAAGTGATGCATCCATTTGATTTCCTTTAAGTCCGGAACGCATCCACTCCAAAGTGACATTACTCTCACGTCATGTGAGAGCCCACACCTACATCAAATAAAGGAGGGGTGGTCTTTGGTACCCACATCTTATTGGGTCCATGGGGGTTAGTCCCTTCTCTAACCCAAACAAATTTCTTGGCTAAATTTTCAACATGTAAACGATCATAGCAAAATTTAGCAAGATGGCCTTTTCGGCCACAATGTGTACATGTGTACACATGAGCATACTTGTGTTGATGGTGTCCGTGTGAAGCATGTGTATGCCGTGATGGGTGTGCATGCATAAAGGATGGAACTTGTTTCTTTCGAACCAAGGTTTCCAACCGTGAGTGGTTCATGGCACATTGGCTCATAGTGGAGCCCAAACAATCTACTCTCTTCTTTAGCATACAAATATCATCATTAATCCTAGAAGAAGAGGTACATGCATTAGGTAGTCTAGATGAAGAGGCTACACTAGCATGGCAAACATGTGCATCCATTTTATTTTGCAAAACAATATTTTTCTTTAAACACACATCTAAATCATTTGTAATGGAAATAATTATTTTTCAAATCAACATTCTCTTTTAAAATAAAATCAACTTTTGAAGACAAGTTATCATTTTTCTTCAAAAGAGCATGGCAATCATTTTTATTTTCAAAAACTCATTTTCTTTAAGTGCAAGTTCTAATTGAGATCTTAATGAATCCCTTTCATTATAGACCTCAACTTTTTCTTGCAAAACACAATCAAGTCTAGCATGCAAACTTTTATTTTCTTTTTCAATATCTAGACTTTTCTTTTTCAAAATCTTATATTTTTCAATTAACTTTTCACAAACAATAGATAGTTCTTCATTCAAAACATGGGGATCAACGATATCATCACTTGAAGAACTAGCATCATAATCACTATCTAGGTGGGATTCCGAATGTACCTCAAGGGAGTCATTCCCTTGGACCATGAAGCATTGTGGATCGGATTCTCCACTAGATTCCTCTTCTTGAATTTGTACTTGAAGCTCGGAGGTGTTGGTGGTTGTCAATTTGTTCCACACTACAAAAGCGGAATCAAAGTTAGAAACACATAAAAGATAATCTTTAGATAAAGTGCTTCTAATGGCCTCTAGGGCTTGTGCATTGGCCCCTATATGATTACCATCACCAAGATAAAATCTCTTGGTGGCGGCAAGAAAGACATGCAAACCTAGGGTTTTTAGGTACATGGACATCCTATACTTCCAAATATCAATGTTGGAAGGATCATAGCTAGGTGGGGTCATGAAGTCCATGGTATAAACTAGATGTGTGCAAACAAGCAAATGCAAATGAGATTAGCAAGCAAATGGATCTCACTCCTAGGATGTTAAGCCTAAGTATCAGGAGCACTAGCTCTGATACCAATTGAAAAACACCTAGAGGGGGGGTGAATAGTGTAAGTGCTAATCTAAGAAACTAAATGCAAACTAAGTACGCTAAATGCGGAAGCTAATGCAAATTATGCACAAACTAATACAATACAACAAGTGTAGCCGAATTCCCCTTGCGAGGCTCTGGACTAACTCCCCTTGATTCCCCTTGAAATGGGTTGAGGTGCTATGTGAAGCTCTTGTTGGATGAGTATAAGTTAGGCACACACACACAAGCAATCCAAGCAATATAAAATACACACAATCAAGCCAAGCATATAATAGATATGACAATAAGAAATGCAAGGCACAACACAAGCAATATATGGTATGAATGAATCAATGCTCAACACAAGCAAATATGATATGATGATATGAATTATGATGCTTTGCACAATATAAATGAGAGAGAGTTTGAGAGACAATGGATCAAAACGCAAACACCAAGATTTGTTTCGAGGTTCGAGCACCTTGCTCTACATCCCCGCCTACACCACCGTGTAGGATTTCCACTATCTCAACTCCCACCGAGGGAACCTCTACCGAAGAGGATTTCTTACAATACTAGGAGTACCAAACTCCTCTCTCAAACAACCACCTCACAACCGAGGGGTAAGGCCCGTAGCCAATACAACAACCAAACCACACACCTCTACCGAAGAGGCTCACAACCAAACTCCACCTCTACCTAAGAGGGAGCAAACCAATACCACTCCGATCACCTCTACCGAAGAGGGATACAACAAATAAAGAAGGGTTTACAACAAGTGGTTCAAAACCACAAACTCTCTTTTTCTTTCTCTTTCTTTTTCCACAAAACAAAGATCCTAATAGTTTAGGATAGAAGATAGCTCAAGTGTGGAATCAAGGTGTTTTTGGAAACCAGCAACAAAGAAAAACTACTTGGGAAATCACTTGTAAAAGATAGAAATGAAAAACAAAACAATCTCCCAAAACCCTAGCTTTCTTTGATTTTCCAAAAACCCAAAACAAATAAGATGAAATCTTTTGGCTTAAAAACCCTTTTAAAAACTCTTTTAAACACTAGAGAAAGTCTGAAATTTTTAGCTCTAAAAATCTTAGCCAAAACAATGGAGAAATGGGGTATATATAGCCCCTAGGAAAAACTAGCCGTTAGGCTGATGTGGCAGCCTGACAGGCCACCGGTCGACCGGTCCGGTCGACCGCCAACGGTCAAAAATGTGACCGTTGGGCAATAGCGGTCGACCGGCCCGGTCGACCGAAATAAACCGAGAGCAGAGCTCTCAGACCCGGTCGACCGGCTCGGTCGACCGTCCACTGTGCCTAACAGACGTGCACGTCTGTGCACATCGGTCGACCGGCCGGTCGACCGGCCCTTGGTGCGGTCGACCGGTCCGGTCGACCGAACTGGCCTGGCAGGCACAGTGCAGAACTGCACAGATACGGGATTTGAAAATAGGTCTTTTCACTCAATAAAAATCCCATAAATTCACAGTAAATCCACTAAATAGTTTTAATCACAATAAAAACTGTTTTTCTAAAAATATGTTTTTCTAAAACTTGTTTTATCATTTTACTTTGATAACCAAACTTGTGATAAAAATTTCAAGACATATATCAATCATATCAATTCATTTTTGTGTCTTGCCAATTTTGTCAAAAACAAAACTTGTATTTTATCAAACTAGAATTTTCCAAAACATGAATAGGATAGTCAAAATAAGTTTGTCTAGCAAGTTTAAAGCATGTATGTATATCTAGAACATATCTAATATACATAGGTATAAGGTAAACTTGTTTTGATCTATTATTCATGAAAACCAAAAACCAAATCATGAAACGTGTGTGTTTTGTGCACTTGAGCATATCAACTAAACTAAGCTTTACAAATATGGATCTAAAACACAAACTCTAAACTAGATACCTAAGTCTTCTTGACGATCTTCATCTTCAAGTAGACTCGGTCCAAACTCCGTGATTCTCCAAGTGCAAAGGTATGATCTTTAAGCTTTGGCACCGGAATCATCAAGAATAGCTTCTAAACTCCTTGTTGAAGCTAATCACCAACTAATATCCTGTTAATGATCTGAAACTTAGAAACACAAGAATATTAGTAAACATAAGTACATGAGTTGATCATCATCAAAACTAGAGTGGAAGGCCATTGGGCCAACAAAATTTACATGACTACAAAATAACTGTTTATGTTGCAAGTGGATCGTAAGTAGGGGTGCGAACGGGCCAGGTTTGGCCCAGCCCGGTCCCGAACCTGTCGAGCTAAGCCCGGACCCGCCCGAGAAAACCGGACAGCTCATGGTCCCGGCTGAGCTGGGCCGGGCTAGATCCGAGTCGGGCGACCCGATTTTTTGTTAAAAGGAAAAATTGATAAATACCTTTAGATTTCTTTTTTTTTCCAAGTATCCCAACTTGGCATTGTGGTTTGGATACTTAAGTTAGATGCATAAGGCCTTGGGTTTGAACTCCAGCAGAAGCATAATTTTAGTTGTGGGAGGTGGGGTGGTGGCTGGTTGAGGTGGGGCAGAGTCGGAGGCACGGCGGGAGGAGGCGCAGAGGTGGAGAGCACGGCCATCGGGAGGGTCGTGCCAAAACCTGCCCCGGGCAGGGACTAGGCCCGGGTCGCTTGGGCTGGGGCCGGCTGGGTCCGTGCGGGTTGGCGGATTGACCCGGCCCGATTCGCACCCCTAATTGTAAGTGAGAAGCAAATATATTTTATGACTTACGGCCCAAACAAACACCGTAAGTCCTAGGTCGCAATTGCCACTTGCGGCTTATGAACTTTTAACGGTAAAACAAACACGTCCTAAGTCGTAAGTGAAAAAATTGACCACAAAACTAAATGTTTGGTGATTTAAACATATTAAATATTAAAAATAGTAAAATAATAAAAATATAAATATTAAAAATATAAATATTTAAAATATTAAAAATTATACATAATAAAAATAGTAAATATTAAAAATTAAAAATATTAATATTAAAATAATATAATATTAGATTTCTAAAATATTAATAATAATCTAATATTAGTTATCAAAATATATTTATTATTGCAATCTAATATTAAATATTGTTAAATTCAATAATTAAAAACATTAGATTCCAAAATTTTAAAAATTAATTTAATAATAAAAAGTTATTAGCTTTATATTAAATATTACTAATCAAGTAATAAATAATAAAAAACTTTAATGTAATAATTAAATTTAATCTAATAATTAAAAAACAATTTCTCATAATTTAATTAAATTATCTAATTACAATAGCTTTCTGCAATAACAGATTTGCATGACAAAAAAAATTAATTATTTGTACTGCAAGTGGGTTGTAACAGCGATTTGCATCACCACAAAATTAAATGTTTTGACTACAAGTGGGTTGCATGTGCATTTTACAACTTATAACTACAAACAAACACCGTAAGTGATTTTGTTGCAATTGTATTTTACCACTTATGGGCCAATTACGGAAAACAAACATGCCCGGAGTTGGAACTACACTGTAGTTTCAGCCATATGAAAACAAAACAACCCCTAACTGTTTGTTTTGATGTGGCTGAAGTTACATGCAGTTTTAACTACAGTAGTTAGAGTTTCTTCTAAGTTTTTTTTTGTTTTAACTATAGTTTAAAAATGCAATCAAATTGACTACACTTCTAACTATAGTCTATATCGTAGTTGAGGTATATAAATGAAATTAAAAGAGAATATCACATTAATCTCTTTTCATAGTTTCCTTGTAAGGTAACTTCATCACACATGAAAGTAAATAATTTTTATTTTTCCCCTGTAGTTGGAACGACTGCAGATTGTCAAATTAGACAAATGACTTGGTCTTTCTACCCACAGGAATAAAAATTACATGCAGTTGGAGCTATGCTGTAACTTCTAGTTACATGAAAGCAAATAACTATGGAGCTTCAACTTATTAAGTTTTTAAGCATGATTACTTTGCACTTTTGATTATGGCTGCAATTAGTGGAAGGTAGGCTGGTAGCTATTTAGGGTTGGGTCTGAGCCACTTGCAACCAGACCTCCTATCATGAATCTCTCTCTCTTTTTAATCAAATCCATGACCCAAAATCCATCAGGGCCAGGCCCATATTCTCAACAAATAGAGAGGTTAGGAAAACAATAAAGAAAATAAAAGAATCACTCTCATATGTCATATTTTTAAATTTACTTTTTCTAAATCTCCGTAATATCAGAATTACTTTTCAAATTCTTTCAGATTTTCAAAATTACCCACCCTGACGAAAATTACTTCATTGCCCCATTCTTTCTCTCCTCTCTCTTTATCTGAGTTAATTCCCCAGTGCCGTGCTCCCACCCCCCCCACCCCCCAATCTCGTCCCCCTCCGGTCACACTGTACCCAAGGACTGCAGACGAGGAGAAATTAACCGTTGGTACTGTTGTGAGGGTATTTTTTGGGTTTTCAAATTTCATAACAATAATTGGGAAGTAATTTGAAAATATGAAAGAATTTAAATATTATGAAGATCTGGGGAGTATTTTAAAAATATGTATGATATTACAAAAATTTGAGGAGTAAATTTGAAGAACACAAAAATTTTGTGACTATCTAGATTTTAACTTTGGTTCTATGGCTAGTTGTTGGTTTTACTTACTAGTTTATATGATTGAATATTGACTGTTTCAGTGATCTTGCTTTGAAGTGAAGTTGCGTGCCCCTCATGTGGGGTTGCATGGCTTTGCGGTTAAAGTTTTCATTAGTGTAGTTTTTGTACAGTTAAAGTCAATTAACTCCAAAATACCAAAGTGAGACCTGTTTGGCTGTTCTTCACATTTCGTAAAACTGTACTTGTCTCTAACTCTGAAATTTGGACGCAGCTGCAGCTTACAAAATTTCAGATAGATTATATTTTTCTTAGCTCCAAAAATGCAAGCAAAAGAAGAAACACTTCACCTTCTCTTCTCCTTGTCATCTCCCGAGCTCCTCCTTTCCTTTCCTTCAGAACCCAGCACTTCTCCTTCTCCTTCTTCTTCTCTTATTCAACTTCAATCTGGAGACAACTCTATTTTGTATTTAAGTAGACACAAAGTTGGTGAATTTCAGCTTAGAAAACTACAGTTATAGATTACAAACGACAGAACCTCTAGCTTCAACTTAAAAATAACTAAATCTACAAAACTTCAAAGCCAAAGAAGCCATCAGTTCTTATAACCCTTGTAACTTGAAGTTACAGGCTCACAGCCTTGTCCTGCATATTTGTGTCTGACTTAATCATGCTTTGCCACTTGTTGAAACCAACAGCTTGCGTCCAATATCTACTTGATGCTTTTCTTACCAAGCTGCCTCTTTCCACTCATCCTTGTTTACCTCCCCAAAGAAAACTATTTACTTACATTTGTATTTTGATGTTTACTGACAGTGGTATATCTTTCTTCAGAAAAGGTTGAATATACAGTTTTATTAAATATTCTAAACGCAAAATTAACTTGCAAATCAACAAAAAAAAGTTACATTGTGGAGCTCATTACATTTAGTTTTAACTGGGCAATTTTTCCTAAAACCACTGTTTGTATATAATGAACGTCTCTCAAAATTACATAACAATTGAATCTGGGACGCCACTCTCTTGTTTTTGAGGTCTGAAGATAGACTCAGTTATGAAACTAGATGGCATACTTATCCGAACTGGTTCTATCTGAACACCATCCGACAAGAATGGATAAAAGAAATTAAGATACCAGGTCTTGTAAAATATTTAGAGCCAACCAAAGTGTTGAATACAAGTGTCGGCTCTGTATCAATACCGACTGATTATTATGTTATGCGTGATAGGAGTGTCACCCACCAACCTGACTCATCGTGCTGTTCGACTGAACATTTCTTGATACAGGGATCTATAGTCATACTTGGCAAATCAAAGTTTATAAATAATGACCAAAATACACTTTGCCCCCTTTCAGAAACCTGAATATAACTTATTCCAAGAGTAGTTTGGTGTAATCTTTTGTGTGTAATTGGAATTTCAAGAGTAACTCCGCCACTGCACCGTTCATTGTCTGTCCTAAATCAGGATAAAGGAGGAGGATTATGATAGGCCTGTGATAACCAACGTAAAATATTGCACATACTATGAACATGAACCAAAAACTAAATTTCATTGGGACGTTCCCTACTGAGCGGCGCGCTGCATCGGAGCCCGGGTGTAGTAAAAAGTGGGCAAGGGTCGGTCGTCGTCCAGAAACGTCGTACCACATCGGCGCCGGATGTAGTATCAAATGAGTAAGGGTTCCCACACTTTTATGAGTGAGTGAGGGTAAAAAAATTAGCTCATGAATATAAAATTAGGTTAGCATCATGAAACATAGGTTTTCTTGCAGGTAAATTAGCAGAGTTAGTTGATGCAATGGTTAGATGGAATGTTAGTATTTTATGTGTGCAGGAAACTAAGTGGGTAGGTGAAAGGGTAGAATTATAGAGCCTTGGGGTTTTAAACTTTGGTATACTGGTAGACATAGAAATCATAATGGCGTGGGTGTGATCCTAGATAAATAATTGCTTGAGAATGTAGTGGAGGTTAGGAGAAAGAGTGATAGGATTTTACTAGTTAAAAAGATTTTTAATGTTATTAGTATCTATGCATCACAAGTAGGACTTGATGAGTCTAGTAAGCGTCAATTTTGGGAGGATTTAGATGAGATAGTGTAAGGCATACCCATTAGAGAAAAGCTTTTCATAGGCGGTGATCTCAATGGGCATGTAGGAACTAGTCGTTATGGGTTTGATAGTGTACATGGAGGATTTGATTTTGGGAGAAGAAATGAACCAGGTTACTCAATTCTAATTTTTCTTTTTCCTATGATTTGATCTAAGCATACTTGATTTAGGAAGAGAGAGTCTCACTTGACCACTTTTAGAAGTGGATCAAGTGCGAGCCAAATAGATTCTTTTTAACTAGGAAAGTAGATAAAGGTTATTGTATGAATTGTAAGGTAGTATCACGTGAGAGTCTAATAACCCAACATAGACTCTTAATTTTAGATATCCAGATTAGAAGGAGATTTAGAAAGATTAAACGTAAATTAGATCCTAAGATTAAGTGGTGGCGGCTAAAAGAAGGTAACCAAGGAGTTTTTGTAGATCGAGTAGTACATAAAAAAAATTGAAAAGCCCAAGATGATCCCAATACAATATGGAACAAAATTACTAGCCGCATTAAAAGAGTAGCTAAAAATGTACTTGTTGAGTCACGGGGTGGTGCTCCACCATGTAAGGATACATCTTGGTGGAATGAAGAGGTAAAAGCTGTCATTAGATCAAACGAATTTCTTACAGAGATTTGAAGAAAAATTGTGATGAAGTGAGTTTTGAGAGGTATAAGCTAACCAAGAAGGAGGCTAAATACAAGAGCTAAAGTGTATAAAGAAGTGTGTGAGAAGTTGAACACCAAAGAGATTAGAAAGGATATATATAGAATTGCTCGAATAAGAGAGAGAAAGACTAAAGACTTATATACTGTGAGGTGTGTCAAAGATAATGATCATAAAGTTTTAGTTTGAGATGAAGAAATCAAAGAAAGATGGAGATAGTATTTTAATAAATTGTTCAATGGTAGTTCTACACAAGATTTAGATGACCTTACCATTCAGTGCTAAGATATGAACTATAATTATAAGCGCAGAATTAGCGAATCTGAAGTTAAAGAGACCTTGAAGAGGATGAAGTCAAGGAAAGCTATTGGCCTGGATGAAATTCCTATTGAGGTATGGAGATGCTTAGAAAAGGTGGGTGTGAGATAGCTGACAAACCTCTTTAACAAGATCTGGCTAACTAAAATGATACCAAATGAGTGGAGAAGAGTACTATAGTACTTCTCTATAAGAACAAGGGTTGATATCCAGAGTTGTTCAAATTATCGTGGAATAAAACTCATGTGTCACACCATGAAGCTTTGAGAAAGGGTAATTGAACAAAAGTTATGGAAGAAAGTTAAAATATCAGAGAACCAGTTTGGGTTCATGCCGGGGCGATCGATGACAGAGGTTATTCATTGCTTCGTCAACTTATAGAGCGATTTTGAGAGAGGAAGAGAAATTTACATATGGTCCTTTTGATTTAGAAAAAAAACTTATGATAAGGTGCCAAGAGAGGATTATGGTGGACATTAATGAAAAAGGGAGTCCCCTTCAAATATATTGACATAATCATGGACATGTAGAGTAGTGAAAAATGTCAGAACTTGTGGAGGTATAATAAGTGATTTTTCTATCACAATTGGATTGCATCAAGGATCTGCATTGAGTCCATTCTTATTTGTCATAGTGATGGATGAGCTTACTAGAGCTATTCAGGATGAGATACCGTAGTGTATGCTATTTGCTGATGATATTGTCCTAGTCGATGAAACGAGAGCTGGAGTAAATGCAAAATTGGAGTTATGGAGGCAAACTTTAGAATCTCGAGGTTTTAAATTAAGCAGGGCTAAAACAGAGTATATGACGTGTAAATTCAGTAAATAAGGAATTTGAGATTATAGTATTGTGATACTAGATAGTCAAGAAATACCGATGAGCAGTCATTTTAAGTACTTGTATTCTATTATATAAAAGAATGGGGAGATCAATAGTGATTTCAGCCATAAAATCCAAGCCGACTAGTTGAAATGGAGGAGCGCAACAGGAGTTTTATGTGATCGTAATATTTCGTTATGGCTGAAAAGAAAATTTTATCGGACTGCTATTAGGCCAGCTTTGTTATATGACACAAAATGTAGGGCTATAAAGAGATATCATGTCCATAAAATGAGTGTAGCAGAGATGCGCATGCTTCGTTGGATGTATGATAACACGAGGAGAGATAAGGTGAGAAATGAGGACATTCATATTAAGATAGGCGTAGAGTCTATAGAAGAGAAGATGAGAGAAAACTACCTAAGATGGTCTGGTCATGTGCGACATAAATCTATAGATGCGCCAGTCCGGTGAGTAAAGCGTATCAAATTAGGGAAAGCTAAAAGAGCGCAGGGGATACCGAAGAAAACACGGATGGAGGTAATACGACAAAATATAGAGGCTAAAGGTCTTAGTGAAGGCATATTGCTCGATAGGAATGAGTGAAGAAAGCTGATCCATGTGCTCGATCCGGCGTAATTCTCTTTTGGTTCATGTAGCCTACCCCAAACACTTGGGACAAATGGCTTAGTTGTAGATGTTATTGGAATTTCAGGAGTAAGGAAAGATAAAAACTTTGCTCGTAAGAAATTTCTAATTTCATTGGGAATTGCTTATGACCAAAATTTGGGTTCTAAGAGGTTCTTGGGCATAAGAGCCGGGCATAAGAGCCATAGATTAATTCCACGCAAAATGGTGGGTGTTTGGTAGGTATAAGAAGGATAAAAGTGCTTATGCTCTCTGATTCCCCTTTCCAAACTGGTCCTTTGTTTATGATTTTTGATAAAAGGTTTGAGACATAAAGATACATGTATTGTGTATTGTTAATTAATCAAGTATACAACTATATATCATCTAAAGTCATGTGGAAAACAAACAAGAGTGAGCGAGAAAAATGCTAATGCATATGATAACTTGTTCAAATGATGATTCATTCTTTTTTCCCAGTTCTTACTTCTCTTAACCAAAATTCAATCAGAAGAAAAAACACCAACAAAACTACTGGTAAGTAGCAATAGAACTTTAGAAGGAGTTTGTAGGACATATAGCAGTATTTTTCTAAATTTAAAATTTTAAACATGTAACAAATTAAATCATAATTTTTTTAACCAAATTAAATACTTGTCCAAAGCATACAACTAATATAACAGAATTAAAATGAAAAAAATTGCTGGCCTGGGGTGACGCAGTCATGCAGAAGTACTGCCCTAAAAGAAAGTTGCCGGTCTCTCATCCGGACCTTGAAACGACACCTCTCCTAACAGTAAAACTCCCATGGTAGTTCACCAGCATCCAGCTCAGGATGATAAGTTAGGCCTCTACTTAGATGGAGATTTATTATCCAGAAATAAAATGAAAACTCGAACAAAATTTTGTAATAAAGAAGTGTGGAAGAAGGAGATAGAGTTAGGATAGAATAAATGTAATTGTTCTTTCTTGTACCAGATTAAACTGTGAGAAGCAGTATTTATAGCTTCTCAGAGTCCTACAGTTGTAAAGCCCTAGGTCCAAATCCGCACACGTCCATACGGTTCACGATATTGCGAGCAGATCCTGAGTACTGGGTCAAACCAAATAGAAAATCCTGAAAACTCAAACTGAATTTTTTAAAAATCAAAACAAAAGATTTTCAAGTTCAAGATCCCCTGAATCGAATTGCATTCGTGTTTGCAGGTTGTGAGCGTGCGCCACCTAAACCCGAACCCGAACCCGAACCCGGCCCCGCCCGTCCGATTTGGCTTGGTGTGTGCACACGCGTATGGGGATATGACCCATGGCCCAACACTCATAACAATAGGCATGGGAGGGTTAGCATATATACTACTCAACCTCCCATCTCCAATCCAATGTAGGACTTAAACCAAAGCCAAATAAGAGGAAAACTCAAGTTTCCCTCCAAATTCAAAATACGTCCAACAGTCCCCCCCCAAAACTTGAGTTTCAAGGAAAATAAAACAAATAACAATAATAAATAACAATCAAAACATTAGATCATAAAACACGAATGAAATCGGGCAAAATCATACTGTGAATTCAAGGTCGATAGCTTGCGGCCTTGAATCTACTCTTAGTAAATTTCATCGCCACTTGAGAGACTTAATGGACTACGCCTTGAATTAGGCCTCTTTAACCAGATATTGATAAAAGATAATTGATGTTTAAACCTGCACACAAAAAATACAGAATTTCAGAACTTAAGAATAAAGAGTGCAAGGTGCTCAATACTACCGCGATATCGAGTGGCTATGCGGGTCGTAATCCACAAGGAGGGACTAGTGATGGAAGCTTTTAAGTAAGTTTGTTTCTTTTTGAGTTTACAAAAACATGTTATAAATTTCTTCTCAGTTTTAAAAAAAGAAAACAAAAAAGTTAAGTTAGAAGATGTGAAGAAGATAGTAAAAAAAAGATGATGTTGTTGTTATTGTTGTTGTTTTATTTACAAAAAAAGAAAAACTAAATAAAGAGGAGAATGTTGGTTTTGGAGTTATAGAGGCAAACTCTAGAATCTCGAGGTTTTAAATTAAGTAGGACCAAAACAAAGTATATGGAGTGTGAATTCAGTAAACATAGAATCCGAGATTATAGTATTGTGACACTAAATGGTCAAGAAATACCGATAAGCAATCATTTTAAGTGCTTGGGTTCTATTATCTAAAAAGATGGGGAGATCAATAGTGATGTCAATCATAAGATCCAAGCCGGCTGCTTGAAATGGAGGAGCGCAACAGAAGTTTTATGTGATCATAATATTCCGTTATGGCGAAGGATAAGTTTTATCGGACTGCTATTAGACCAGCTTTGTTATATGGCACATAATATTATTGCTATAAAGAGATATCATGCCCACAAGATGAGTATAACAGAGATGCGCATGCTTCGTTAGATGTGTGGTAACACGAGGAGAGATAAGGTGAGAAAAAAAGAATATTCATAGTAAGATAGGCGTAACCTCCATAGAAGAGAAGATGAGAGAAAACCGCCTACTATGGTTTAGTTATGTGCGACGTAGACCTACAGATGCGCCAGTCTGACGAGTAAAGCGTATCAAAGTAGAGCAAGTTAAAAGAGCGCAAGGGAGACCAAAGAAAATATGGATGGAGGTAATACGACAAGATACAGAGGCTAAAGGTCTTAGTGAAGGCATATTGCTCGATAGAAATGAGTGAAGAAAGCTGATCCATGTGCCTGATCCGGCGTAATTCTCTTTTGCTTCATGAAGCCTACCCCAAATACTTGGGACAAATGGCTTAGTTGTTGTTGTTGTAATATTGATTTTGTAGTAGAATTCTAAACTAAGAGTTAAAAAAATTAAAAATTCTTACTTATCTCTTTCGTACTCATATACCTTGGATCCGTCACTACGACTTACTAGTCTTTGAAGGCGATTAAGAATGGCGTGTAGGATCCCGTTCCGGATCTATATTACGAAATGAAGGTGCAAGCTATACAACCCTAGAAATGGTTGTTTATCACCATAGGTCGTCAATGACACTTACAATGGTGAGCAATTTTGAAGCTATTGGAGTCATTTAGGTTCACAAACACAGAAAAGAGAAGCAACAAAAATAAGAGTAGAAAAAGAAACTTTGATTGAATTGAATAACAGTGAAAGAAAGGAAGAATACTTATACCGTGTCACTTTAAGTACATGCATTACTCTTGTTCTCCCATGAAACTCTTTTTTGATCTCAGTTACATAAAAAAATTACATTAAAAAGAGAGGGAAGGAAAATATTACCTTAAGGTGGTGCTTCCGGTGGTGGTCAGATTGGGTCAGGTGTTACTACTCAATCAAGAAATGTAGTGGTTCACGGAACCCACCTTTATTGACCTCTTTTCTATGTACATAATTACAATCTCCAATATGAATAGGATCATGAAAGATCCTATCATGAAACTTATTCCCTTTACATGATCAGTCTTAAAAATCATCACTGAGTCATTATGGTCAATACCTATGTCCAAAAAAAAATGTGACTTAGTAGAATAATTTACTTGAATTTAAGAGTGATAGGTTCGGGAACCATTACTAACTCAGAAAAATTGACTTTTGGTTCAAGAGTCTGCTTTAATTCAAGAGTTAGTTCAAATCAAAGAATTGAAATTCACATTCTTCTCCCATCAATGGAATGCGACTATCCAAATTTGGTAATTCAATTTCTAGATTTATGAGTACGGGAATAAATGTTGGCTCCGGAAATTGGTCCAAATTGGATAATGATACCGGAGTCAATATAAAGTCGAAAATGAAAATTGAATCACAAGGTTGAGGGTCACGGTCACATTCACATTCAAGTTCAATCCCATTGAATGGAAAACTTTTCAATTTATTCAAAGTTTGGAATTGGTCAAGTTCAAATTTGTGTGATGAAATTGAGTCTTGATCAAAATCTCCAAGACACCAAGATTCTTCGTTCCTATCAATATGGTTAGGGTAATCTAGAATTATTGAATATGTTTTAGGTAGAGTTTCCTCATTCCTATCTTTCACTATGTTGATATAATGACTCATTTGTGCTTCTAGCCTATTGATAGATTGGAAAAAATTATTTACAGACTAAATTAGATTTTTTATACTCCTATCTGAGTCTATAGGTTCTTCTTCTTGTTGTGGGATTTGGAACATAGAGTAAGGATCTTGGATTTGGGAGTTTTATGGGAATTGTGAGTCCATCATTTTCAGCTTTTGTTCTTGGGACTCAATTATGGCTTCTATACTTTCATAACCTCAGATTTTTCTTCTATTGGTTGATCATGACTAGAAAAAATATAGTCTGAATGTTGGAATGGTGGTTGACAATATGACTCAGGGGAGTTGTATCCCCATTGATTTTGTGAAGAGTAGTGATGATTATTCCAGTCTTGTTCATAGTATTGGGATTGGGGCATGTATTAATTCGAATAAGACCAATCTGGTACACTAGGTTGGTTAAAGTTATGATATGCCGGGTTGGTAATATCCGAGTTAAAAGAGGTCAGGGTGTAATATGGATTACCATTAAAATAAAAATATTATTGTTATAAGTCATATCACACAAGAAATGTCAAAAACAAATAACGAAAAATAAACAAATAAACAAATAAGTATAAAAAAGATCTAATCTAAGTTAGGGTAAACCTTAGACCTAAACGGCTTCTAACTGGTTAGACTGTCCATGTGGGGTATATTGCAGAATCTGACCACAAGTTAATCGGCCAATTAGGGTCAAGATTAGTGAGAGGTATCCGTGCCTAAGCAGCAAGCCTAATTATGCCAAACACTGTTCTTCAAGGTTTCGCCTCATCAATCCCCAACCTTTGACACCGATTTGGGTTTCCGCTGTCGGTGCCTAAGTAGCGGGCCTAAATATTGAACCTCTTTTATGGAATCAACTCTCAATCAAGTAGGTTGGGTTTTCGCTGTTCGTAAATTCTACTATGGGCTTAACCCCATCTCCCTCGATAATTCTAGGACCACACTCCTAGAAAGACCCTTAGTCAATGGGTCAATAATATTCTTCTCAGACTTTACAAAGTCCAGAAGCATAACTTTGCCCAGTAAGCGCTGAATAAACTTGAGTTTGATTTGAATATGTCTGTTTATCTTCTTATTGGCATTATCTTGCTTTAAAATCTCAATGGTAGATTTTGAGTCAGTATGAACTGAGATAGAAAGTATAAGTTTAGGTACGATAGATAATTCTGATAAAAGATCTTTTAACTATTCAGCTTCTATATAAGTAGTGTCCAGAGCTATAAGCTCAGACTCCATGGTGCTCCTGGCAATTTTTGTTTGTTTGCGGGATTTTAAGGACACAACAGCACCACTGAATATAAATAGATATCCAGTAGTAGACTTTATAATGTTGGAGTCATTGACCTAGTTGGCGTCACTGTACTCTTCTATTACATCAGGATATCCAGTATAAGTCAGACAATAATCAATTATGCGTCTAAGATATCTAAATACTCTCTCTAATGCAGTCCAATATTCTCTACTAGGATTGTTAGTGTATCTACTTAATCTACCTACTATATAAGAGATATCAGGCCTAGTCCTGTTGAAAAAGTAGAGAAGTGAATCTATTAATTGCGAGTATTTCATTTGAGACATCAAACTCACCCGTATTCTTCTTCAAAGCAATTTAAGAATCATAGGGTGAGAAATAGGCTTAGTGTTGGAAAAATCAAATTTGTGAAGCATTCTTTCAATGTTATGAGCTAGACTCAAGAAATTTCATTAGAGGTTTTGGATATTTTTATTCCCAATATCATATCAGCAGGACCTAAATCTTTCATATCAAAGTTTTGGGAAAGATAATCCTTTACCTTTTGGGTTGCATCACGAGAAGTTCCAAGAATAAGAATATCATCTACATATAGATAAAGGATCATATACTCATTGCCAAAGTTTTTAGAACATATGCACTTGTTATATTCATTAACAGTGAATCCAAATTTTGCAACAACTTTATTAAACTTTTGATGCCATTATTTAGGTGCTTGTTTGAGTCCATACAATGATTTGACAAGTTTACACACTTTGTTTTCTTATCCCTTGACAATAAATCCTTCTGGTTGGTTCATATAGATCTCTTCTTCAAGATAGCCATTCAGGAAAGTAGGCTTAACATCCATTTGGTGAATGAACATGTTATGAATTGATTCAAATATTAGAAAGATTCTGATAGAAGATATCCTGACAACAGGAGAATAGGTGTCAAAGAAGTCAATACTCTTTTATTGGGTGAAACTATTGGCAACTAATCTGGCTTTGTATTTATCAACCGTGTCATTGAGTCAGAGTTTCTTCTTGAAGATCCATTTTCAACCTACATGTTTGCATCCTGGAGGAAGGTCGAGAGAATCTAAGTATTATTCTCCATTATGGATTTGATCTCACTGTCAATGGCTTCTTTCTAGAAACGAGATTCAGGAGAGTTCATTGTTTCATTGAAAGAGTTAGGATTACCTTCCACAAGATAGGTGAAGAAGTCTTCACTAAGGATGTAAGAGTCCTAATTCTTTTGCTCCTTTTAGGTTCAGAATTAGTGGTAAGAGTATAACTAGAAGAAGGAATATCAGAGGTAGAAGGAGTAATAAAGGGATCACTAGAGATTCCAGATTTGAGAGAAAAGATATTTTCCAAAGTAAACAACATCCCTAATTTCGATGACGGTATTGTTGGACATTTTACTGATCTCAGAGTTAACCACTAAGAATCAGTTAACATTGCTATCTAGCGGATATCCGATGAAGCATTAACAGTCTTGGGGCCAATTTTTCTTTTCTTCGGTTATGATATTGAAACATTAGTCAGGCAACCCCAGACTTTGAAGAATTGAATGTTAGGAGTTCTTTCTTCCAACATTCATAGGGAGTAATGTCTCTTTCGGGAACCCTATTAAGTATAAAACAGGCAGAAAAGAGAGCTTCATCCAAAGTTCTCGGATGCACCTGAGCTGAGTAACATGCAGTTCACCATGTCCATAAGTGTTTTGTTCTTTCTTTTAGCTACACCATTGGATTGAGGTGTGTAGGGACCAGTTACCTCATGAATAATGTCGTGCTCTTGACAGAATTCTGTCATATCATTTGAGATAAAAATTCTGTCATATCATTTGAGATATACTCCCCCCACGATTAGATTTTAGGATTTTGATTTTCTTTTAAGTTGGTTCTCAGATTCGGCTTTATACACCTTGAATCAATCGAAGACTTCATCTTTGGATTTGAGAAGATAGGTGTAATAGAATTTGGAGTAGTTATCAATGAATGTTACAAAATATTTTCTACCGCCTCGGGTGAGAACTCTGTTCGAGTCACACACATCATTGTGAATAAGTTCGAGGGGTTCATAATTTCTTATGATAGAGTGAAAAGGTGTTCGGACATGTTTGCCTTAAACACATATTTCACATTTAGAAGTTGAGTCAAAAGAAGATTTAAGAATGAGATTCAAGTTAATCATTTTCTTGATAGAATTAAAGTTGACATGTCCCAATCTTCCATATCAGATATCACAAGACTCAATGTTCAAAACAACAGGAATAGAAATTTCATTATCAGAAGAATTTATTACATTGAGACGAAAAAAACCATCATAAACAAAGCCTTTTCTAATAAAAATATTAGCCTTGGAGATTTCAAACTTATTAGATTTTTTTGACAATCCTATAGCCAGCTCTAAGAAGTGAAGACTCGCTAATCAGATTTCTCTGAAGTGTGGGTACATGCAAGACACCTTGAAGAGTCAGAATTTTCTCAGAGGTCATCTTCAGATCAATGCGTTTAGTTCCCTTTATCTCTCTGGTGGAGTCATCTGTCAGGCTCACGCTTCCTCCACGTTGTTCTTGATAGGATTTAAATCAAAAACAATCAGTACAGATGTGAATATTGGCTCTTGAATCTAACCACCAGTTCGAGGAGAAGTGATTGAGTTGACAATAGGAAGAGAAGAATCTAACCTACAGGAGTTGGAGTTCAGTTCCACCATGTTGACCTTGTATCTGCCATTTCCTCCATTTTCTCTTGGTTGTACTTTGATTGGTTCCTTCTTCCGATTAAAATATTGAGGCGCCATGTGATTCGTTCTCCCGTAGACGTAGCTGAATCTTCCACCAAGTTGACTTTGAACTTATTACCCTTGGGATTCATAAATTTACGCTTAGGCTTATCTTTCACCAAGTTGAATTTGACTTTAGTTCAGACTTGGGTTTGAAATTTTGCCTATGATGACCTTCTTGTTGGCCCAAGGTTACAATCAACCCATTTCACCCCCCCTCTAGGTGTTTTTGAGAGATTGTTGCATCACTCATTTCATAATTTTAAAAAGATCATTAGATTAGCAATTACACCTATTCACCCCCCCTCTAGGTGTATTTCACTTCTATGTGAATCGCTTTTATGGCTTGAATAAGAGTTAGGTCACTTTACTTATGACGGAGATCTCCTGAAAAGGTTAACCATGAAGGAGGGAGTTTATCAATGAGACAAGACACCTTATAATCATTGGTTCGATTGAAAGTGTCATATATAATCTTAAAATTCATGAAGTTAATAATTAATTGGTTTACTATTAGTCATCATAAATTTATTAAAGGAGAAAGAGTTGAATTTTTCGATTCTAACATCATCGAGGCCATATTCATCCTTGAGAGCTGTTACAGTTCTTTATCACTCTTATATTTATAATAAATATTATATAAACTATCAAAGAGTGTACAAAAAATTTTATGGAGATAATGACAGTCAATTTCCTCAGATTTTAAATAGATGTAGGAGGAAGGAGTTGTAGGAAGAATTTCAACAAGAAAAGATCCAACAGATGATGATTTAGGAAAGGGTGCAGGAATTTTGTCATCTATGGCTGATATGAGACCTAAAGTGGTCAACCAGTACTTCATCTGGTTTGCCCATCTCTTAAAGTATGTATCAAAGAATTTTTCTAGTTTAACACCCTTGAAATGATCAGGGGCGGCCATAGTGACAGAATGGTGCTACCTAAATTATGTATTTCAAAATTATTTGACAATGTTAGAATTTAGCCTATATTGGTAGCTTTAAAATTAGAGTTTGCAGAATAAAATAGTGTATAGTCTTTCTTTAATTATGTTCCAAATAGATACAACAAGATATAGATTTGCCTTTTTATTTTTCCCGAATTATATCGATAATAATTTCTAAAAGGTTATTCTAATCTGTAAATTAATTTACTTCTGAAAAACACCTAGAGGGGGGGGGTGAATAGGTGTTAATGCTAATCTAGAAACTAAATGCGCTAAATGCGGAAGCTTAAAACAATTATGCAATCACACTTAATACAACTAACAAGTGTAGCCGAATTCCCCGTGAAGGGCTCTAGACTAACTCCTCTTGATTCCCCTAAATATGGGTTGAGGTGCTATATGAAGCTCTTGTGGTTAAGTATAAGTGAGGCACACACACAAGCAATCCAAGCATATAAAGTATGACAATATGAATTAATGCTCAAACACAAGCAAATAGATATGATGCTATGAATGATGCTATGTATAACACAAGTATAGATGATATGGCAATATGAATAATGCAATGCACAAATAAAAGAGATAGAGTTGAGAGACAATGGATCAAACGTAAAGACAAGATATGTTTCGAGGTTCGAGCCCTTAGCTCTACATCCCCGCCTTCACCACCGTGAAGGATTTCCAATCCACTATCTCCCACCGAGGGAATCTCCACCGAGGAGGATTTGTTACAACAAAGGGAGTACCGAACTTCTCTCTCAAACACCGCCTCACAACTGAGGGGTAGGCCCTTAGCCAAACAACAACCAACACCTATACCGAAGAGGGTTTACAAACTAAACTCCACCTCTCACTAGAGGGAACAAACCACAAGCCTCAACCTCTACCAAAGAGGGAGCAAACACCAACCCAATATAACAACCTCAACCTCTACCAAAGAGGGAGCAAAACAAGAAATCAAGGGTTTACAACAAGTGGTATGTTTCAACCACAAACCTCTTTCCTTTTTCCACAAACAAAGATCCTAAATAGAATAGGATAGAAGATAAGCTCAAGTGTGGAAAACAAGTGTTTTGATCAAAGAAATTCTCTTGGGAAAACACCAAAAAGATATAGAAGTTTAGATCAAAAACTAATTCCCAAAACCCTAATTTCTTTGAAATAAACAAAACACTTAAAACAAATAAGATTGATCTTTTGGCACTTAAAACTCTTTTGAAAACTTGTTTTTAAAACCAGAGAATAGGGAAATATTTGCTCTAGAAAATCTTGGCCAAAATCTCAAAGAATTGGGATTTATATAGGCCCAACAGAAAACTAGCCGTTAGGCTGATCTGGCAACCTGACAGGCCTAGCGGTCGGCCGGCCGGCCGACCGCCAACGGTCAGAAATGTGACCGTTGGGGCAACCCGGTCGACCGCACGGCCGACCGCCAAGATACAGAGAGCAGACTCTCTGATCCGGTCGGCTGCTCGGCCGACCGCCCAGATACAGAGAGCAAGGCTCTCTGATCCGGTCGGCCGCCCGGCCGACCGGCCCACTGTGCCAGCAGACGTGCACAAGTCTGTGCACGTCGGTCGACCGCCCGGTCGACCGGCTTGGTCTGTCAGCACAGTCTGGGTCACAAAAACTGGGTCAGAAAAACATGTTAAAAATATTTCTAAAAATCTTTTATCTCTTCTAAAAATCCCCAAAAATAGTTTTATCATTTTGCATTGATATATAAGCATGTGATAAAAAGTTTAGCTCAAATATCAAGCATATGAAACTATTTTTGTATTTTAACATTTTTACCAAAAATCAAAACATGTATTTTATCAAACTTGAATTTTTCAATACATGAATAGGAAAGTCAAAATAAGTTTGTATAAGTCATGTAAGCATGTATGTATATAGAGCACATCTAATATACATAAAAACAAAGTAAACTTGTTTTGATCAATCTATTCATGAAAACCAAATTCAAAAGATAAAATTTGTGTGTGTTGTGCACTTGAGCATATCAACTATTCATATCTTTACAAATGGATCTAAAACACACTAAACTAGGATACCTAAGTCTTCTTGACGATCTTCAATCTTCAAGCCGACTCGATCCAAACCGTGATCCACGAGCTAGGCTATGTATGATCTTGATGCTCGGCCCTAGAATCACCATGTGAAGGCTTCCAAACTCCTCTTTTTGAAGCAATCACCAACTAATATCTTGATCAATGATCTGTAACTAAAATCACAAGATAATTAGTAAACATAACTACATGAGTTAATCATCATCAAAACTAGAGAGGAAGGCCTCCGGGCCAACAATCTCCCCCTTTTGATGATGACAAAACTCATGGAGTTATATATGCATGGATCAAAGTTAAGCTTCAAAGAAGCTCCCCCTTAACTCATGCATAAAACAAATAAACATAAATATACAATGAATGGCAATGCATAATCATGCATAAACAATAAATGGCTCTAAATACCAATGAAATGTTTAAAAACAAAACATGCTCTAGATACCAATTAAAATTAAACTAAATTAAACTTAATATATGCAAAACATAAACATGCATATATAAAACTTCTCAAATAATTCTCCCCCTTTTTGTCAATCATCAATAAAGGGGTAAAAACCAAAACAAAACGAAATCTTCTCCCCCTTTTTAATACAAAGAAACACTCATCAATAAGGGGTAAAAGTAAAACCAAATCAATAAATTTTTCTCCCCTTTTTTGTTCGAAACAACGAATCAATAAAGGGTTAATAAAAAATATGTTCTTCCCCCTTTTTGTCTAAAACAAAAACAAAAATCAAATAGGGGTGACAATCAATTAAGGTACCAATTGAGAATATGTCAAAGTAGCATTTTGATACCAATTGAAAGTAAACATAGATCAATCAATAAATGGTATATGCGATATACGTTCATGAAGAGGAAGATGTGAAGCTTCCCTATATAGATACATTACATGAAGGAGGGATGACAAACCCTAATTCACATAACGTACACTATGCAATGCATAAGAGGAGATGTGAAGCTCCCCCTACACACGTATACCACATAAAGAAGAGATATCAAGCTCCTCAATATAAGATACACTCAACATGAATCATATGTAGAAGAGATGTTAAGCTCTCCTTGCATATAGGCAATACAAATCAAAACTTTTATATTTATTTTTAAACAAAATTTTGAGATACCAATTTTAAAACATTCAAATAAACATCTTGATATCAAAAGTGAGTATTTTTCTTTTTAAGTATATGATATCAATTTAAAATTTTTATTTTCCATCATAAAGCAAGGGAGTGGAGATACAAATACCAATTGAAATATGAAAATCGAATTTTCTCCCCCTTTATGAAATACCAACAAAAATAATGCATAGGCTTGAAATGAGATACCAATTGAAAAGCAATTGAAAACAAATCAATTGAAACAACATTGAAACTCAAGCTTAGCATAAACACAAACATATATATGTATGAAAAATAGATACCAATTGAAATTGATATTCTTAGAAGTGAAGCATACATACATACAAACATATATGAGTATACAAGAAATGTCAAGATTGATACCAATTGAAAGAATTCAATGATACCAATTGAAACAACAATAAGATCAAATGTATATCTCATATAACTACCACCCAACCATGTTCAAGTTTAAAATGATTTTCAATATAAAGCATACATGAGCATGATCTCCCATCCAACCGCCCTTGGATGGTAGGGGTTTACAAAAATAGATTTGAAAATAAGGTTTGTTTGAAAAACTCTACCAAAATGAAGAATATCGCAACTAGTTATATGAAAAATTTGTAAACTAGTACGAAATCCTTCAAGTAAGGAATAAAATAAAATTATTTTTCATGAGACATGAAATTCACATGATAATCAACACTCTAAGTCAATTAAGCATAAATATGACTCATGAAAACAAACACATGAGTAAGCTATAAATGTGAGTGTACAAATAAGATGTGAAGATCATAATCATGAAAGATGGAAAATAAGCTCAATATTCCTTGAAACAAGAAAACATGAAAATCATCAAAATTATTTAATCTTCAAGCTATATGTATGTCCTATACAAACTAAAGTATACATACATATCCAAACACAACGAGTCCACAAAGATATATGCATGAAGGCACGTGGCTCAAAAGGATGTATATGTATAACAATAATTTGGATAAAATGGACATATACATGAAGTTAAACTAAACACATGGAAACATGTAAATTTAAATTTTCATTAAAACAAGTTTCATTTCAAGGTATATGTATGATTTGTCAACACAAAAAGTATACATATATATCCCTAAACACAATTGAGTCCATATGTATAGATTTGCATGAAAGGCAAATGACTCAAGGGGTATACATGTATATCTTAAAGTTTGACAAAATAGACATATACATGAAATGAAAACACATGATCATAAAACAAAACCAAAATGGGAATACAAGTTTAAAATGCATGGATCATCAAAACTAGACTATACTAGAACATCTAATGGGTACACATAAGCATCCAAGCACAAACATATATAAAGATTTATTTGTGGCCCATTCTATGTACAAGTATATATACTAGTTCTAATGAAAACTAACATCTAAACATGTAATCAAATCATGAAGCATAAAAACACGATATAAATCATTAAGAGTAGGTATATACTTGTATTAAAAACATGATTATTATGTAAATTCACATGTTATTAGAACTATGATATACATTATAGCTAAACAAAGGTGAGAACACTAAATATGGGTCCATATAAACATGGGTGTCTCAAAGGGCTATACATGCTTGTCAATGGTCTAATAATCATGGCATTCTCATAATAATCTAAAAACAATAAAACATGCTAAAAATAATGAATATGAAAGCATGTAAACAATAATAAGGAGTTAGGAATCGTTACCAAAACCTAGAAGGCAACTTTCCTTGTCTCCAAAACATGGTGGTCATCTCCACCAAACCTCCCCTTGAAAGTGATGCATCTAATTAATTTCCATGAAGCTCGGAACGCATCCACTCCAAGTTACCGCTACTCTCACGTCATGTGAGAGCCCACACCTACATCAAAAACTCTAGGGGTGGTCTTTGATACCCATATCTTATTGGGTCCATGGGGGTTAGTCCCTTCTCTAACCCAAACAAACTTATTTACTAAATTTGAAACATGTAATCTATCATAACAAAATTTAGTAAGGTGGCCCTTACGTCCACAATGTGTACAAGTGTACACATGAGCATACATGGTGTGATGGTGTCCGTGAGGAGCATGTGTATGCCGTGTATGGTGTGCATGTAAAGATGGAACTTGTTTCTTTCGAACCAAGGTTTCCAAGCGTGTATGATTCATGGAACATTGGCTCATAGTGGAGCCTAAACAATCCATTTTCTTCTTAATTAAATTTATATCATTTTCAATCAAAGAAGAAGTGGCACATGCAATAGGTGAAGTGTGTGATACTACCCTAGCATGGTAAACATGTGCATCAAGTTTATTTTGCAAAACAATGTTTTTCTTTAAACAAACATCTAAATCATTTGAAATAGAAATTATTTTGTTTTTCAAAGCAACATTCTCTTTTAAAACAAAATCAACTTTTGAAGACAAATTTTCATTTTTCTTCAAAATTGATTCACAATCATTTTTAGATTTTAAAATTTTATTTTCTTTTAGTGCAAGGTCTAGTTGAGATCTCAATGAATCCCTTTCATTATAAACCTTAACCTTCTCTTGCAAAACCAAATCAAGTTTAGAAGACAATTTTTCATTTTCTTTATTTAATGCAATAGTCTTCTTTTTCAAAACTTTATATTTTTCTATTAATTTTTCACAAACAATAGAAAGTTCTTCATTTAAAACATGGGCATCAATATGATCATCACATGAAGAATTAGCATCAAAACTATCACTATCTAGTTGAGTTTCTGATTGTACCTCAAGGGAGTCATTCCCTTGGACCATGAAGCATTGTGAGTCGGATTCTTCACTAGATTCCTCCGGTTGGATTTGTAATTAAAGCTTGGAGGTGGTGGTTGTGGTTGTCAACATATTCCACACTGCAAATGCGGAATCAAAATTAGAAGCAAGCATAAGATATTCTTTATTTAATGTGCTTCTAATAGCCTCAAGGGCTAATGCATTGGCCCCTATATGATTGCGGTCACCAAGATAACATCTCTTGTAGCGGCAAGGAAAACATGCAATCCTAGGGTTTTTAGGTACAAGGACATCCTATACTTCCAAACAACAATGTTGGAAGGGTCAAAACTAGGTGGGGTTATGAAGTCCATGGTAAACTATATGAGTGTGCAAACAAGCAAATACAAACAATAGATTAACAAACAAATGGATCTCACTCCTAGGATGTTAAGCCTAATATCAGGAGCGTAGGCTCTGATACCAATTGAAAAACACCTAGAGGAGGGGTGAATAGGTGTTAATGCTAATCTAGAAACTAAATGCGCTAAATGCGGAAGCTTAAAACAATTATGCAATCACACTTAATACAACTAACAAGTGTAGCCGAATTCCCCGTGAAGGGCTCTGGACTAACTCCTCTTGATTCCCCTAAATCTGGGTTGAGGTGCTATATGAAGCTCTTGTGGTTAAGTATAAGTGAGGCACACACACAAGCAATCCAAGCATATAAAGATATCACAATATGAATTAATGCTCAAACACAAGCAAATAGATATGATGCTATGAATGATGCTATGTATAACACAAGTATAGATGATATGGCAATATGAATAATGCAATGCACAAATAAAAGAGATAGAGTTGAGAGACAATGGATCAAACGCAAAGACAAGATATGTTTCGAGGTTCGAGCCCCTAGCTCTACATCCCCGCCTTCACCACCGTGAAGGATTTCCAATCCACTATCTCCCACCGAGGGAACCTCCACCGAGGAGGATTTGTTACAATAAAGGGAGTACCGAACTCCTCTCTCAAACACCGCCTCACAACCGAGGGATAGGCCCTTAGCCAAACAACAACCAATACCTCTACCGAAGAGGGTTTACAAACCAAACTCCACCTCTCACTAGAGGGAGCAAACCACAAGCCTCAACCTCTACCAAAGAGGGAGCAAACACCAACCCAATATAACAACCTCAACCTCTATCAAAGAGGGAGCAAAACAAGAAATCAAGGGTTTACAACAAGTGGTATGTTTCAACCAGAAACCTCTTTCCTTTTTCCACAAACAAAGATCCTAAATAGAATAGGATAGACGATAAGCTCAAGTGTGGAAAACAAGTGTTTTGATCAAAGAAATTCTCTTGGGAAAACACCAAAAAGATATAGAAGTTTAGATCAAAAACTAATTCCCAAACCCCTAATTTCTTTGAAATAAACAAAACACTTAAAACAAATAAGATTGATCTTTTGGCACTTAAAACTCTTTTGAAAACTTGTTTTTAAAACCAGAGAATAGGAAAATTTTTGCTCTAGAAAATCTTGGCCAAAATCCCAAAGAATTGGGGTTTATATATGCCCAACAGAAAACTAGCCGTTAGGCTGATCTGGCAGCCTGATAGGCCTAACGGTCGACCGGCCGGCCGACCGCCAACGGTCAGAAATGTGACCGTCGGGGCAACCCGGTCGACCGCACGGCCGACCGCCAAGATACAGAGAGCAGACTCTCTGATCCGGTCGGCCGCTCGGCCGACCGCCCAGATACAGAGAGCAAGGCTCTCTGATCCGGTCGGCCGCCCGGCCGACCGGCCCACTGTGCCAGCAGACGTGCACAAGTCTGTGCACATCGGTCGACCGCCCGGTCAACGGGCTTGGTCTGTCAGCACAGTTCTGGGTCACAAAACTAGGTCAGAAAAACATGTTAAAAATATTTCTAAAAATCTTTTATCTCTTCTAAAAATCCCCAAAAATAGTTTTATCATTTTGCATTGATATATAAACATGTGATAAAAAGTTTAGCTCAAATATCAAGCATATGAAACTATTTTTGTGTTTTAACATTTTTACCAAAAACCAAAACATGTATTTTATCAAACTTGAATTTTTCAATACATGAATCGGAAAGTCAAAATAAGTTTGTATAAGTCATGTAAGCATGTATGTATATAGAGCACATCTAATATACATAAAAACAAAGTAAACTTGTTTTGATCAATCTATTCATGAAAACCAAATTCAAAACATAAAACTTGTGTGTGTTGTGCACTTGAGCATATCAACTATTCATATCTTTACAAATGGATCTAAAACACACTAAACTAGGATACCTAAGTCTTCTTGACGATCTTCAATCTTCAAGCCGACTCGATCCAAACCGTGATCCACGAGCTAGGCTATGTATGATCTTGATGCTCGGCCCTGGAATCACCATGTGAAGGCTTCCAAACTCCTCTTTTTGAAGCAATCACCAACTAATATCTTGATCAATGATCTGTAACTAAAATCACAAGATAATTAGTAAACATAACTACATGAGTTAATCATCATCAAAACTAGAGAGGAAGTCCTCCGGGCCAACAACTTCTAGTGTTAATTAAAAATTTAATAAAATTTTAGAAATTAACTAGCAGGAAATCATATACCAAGTGACTTGTAAGGTTCAAGACAAATAATTCTTAGAACAAGTAGCAAAATTAGAAGATATTAGTTGGCCAAATTTTATTGCAAGAATAGTTAATTAACTAATCATGTATATAAAATCTTGAAATAAGAATTTATAATATATATATATTTCTAAATAAGACAAGATTTAAAAAATTTAAATTATCTTGAAAAAGAGTTTTCTTTTGTAACGAAAATAAATAAGATGTTGCAATGAAAACAGTTGAATAAAATTTGTAATGAAAAGGATAAGGGTATTAAGATTTTCCTAGGATCTTATATTGAAATATTTGACCTTGTAAGAATAAGTACAAATAGATTTTACTATACAAGAACTAGTAAAATATAAACTTATTAGGATGAAAATTTTTCTTTTAAGATTTTAAATAATTATCTTTACTTGCAAGAAAATTTTCTAATTGCATATAATTCTAATGCATGAAACAGATAAGTAATTATATTGCATGAACAAGTATTAAAAGACTTAATTAAATTGCATGAAATAATTTTCTAAATTCAATTGCAAGAATTATCAAATAATCTTTCTTTCTTATAGATTGTAGGATATATAATAGTATTTTTCTAAATTTAAACTTTTAAACATGCAACAAATTGAATCATAAATTTTTAACCAAACTAAATACTTGTCCTAAGCATACAACTAATATAACAAAATTAAAATGAAATAAATTGCTGGTCTGGGGTGACATAGTCTTGTAGAAGTACTGCCTTAGAAGAAAGATGGCTGGTCCCTCGTCTGAACCTTAAAACGACCTCCTCTTCTAGCGGTAAAAACTCCTCCGGTAGTTTACCAACATCCAGCTCAGGACGATGAGTTAAGCCTCTGCTCAGAAGGAGATTCGTTGCCCAGAAATAAATGAAAACTCGAATAGAATTTTGTAATAAAAAATTGTAGAGGTGGGATATAGAGTTAGGACAGAATAAATGTAGTTGTTCTTTCTTATACTAGAATGAACTGCGAGAAGCAGTATTTATACCTTCTCAGAGTCTAACGATTGCAATAGCCCCCACTCCAAATCCGTACACGTTCATGTGGTTCACGATACACGCGAGCAGATTCAGAGTACTGGGTCAAACTGAAAAGAAAATTCTGAAAAATCTCAAGCTGAATTTTTTTTAAACTCAAAACAAAAAATTTTCAGGTTCAAGAGCCCTTGAATTGAACTGCATTTGTGTCCGTAGGTCGTGGGTGCGCGCTACCCGAACTTGAACTCGGCTCAGCTCGGTTCGGTTTCGATGTGTGTGCTTGCATGTGAGGATGTGGCCTATGACCCAACACTCATAACAATAGACATGGGAGGAGTTAGTATATATACTACTTAACCTCCAATCTCCTATCCAATATAGGAGTAAAACCGAAACCAAATAAGAGGGAACTCAAATTTTCTCCTAAATTCAAAACACATCCAACAGAGCTAAGGTTAGAACACAACCAAAATTGCAGATCTTGGGCTTACCTAGAATTGCTTTAATGAAGCAGGGTTTCGTATGTCTCATATAGCTAATTGCATTTGAATTATTAGTTATACTGTTTATAGATATAGTGATAAGAGAAAGGGAGGAATTTTGGTGTGTGAGCATCTTAGTGTTGCCGTGAGCGGGAACAACATAATATGCAACAAAGAGACATAAATTGGTAGATAAAAACTTTTGGCTCAGGAACTTATTACCCATTTTGCATTTTTTTATGGGTAAACTATGCCTGATTGCATGCTCTCGAAAGTTGTGCAGAGCCTTCCACTTACAATCTAAGAGTTTTTTGTGATATGAAGATCAAGTCTCTACTAGAATTCTCAACTGAAGTAACCTCTTGATCAAGTCTATGAAGTGGTTAGCAGGCTTAACAACAACAAAAGTAGGTCTTCAAGATCAGAATCACAACAAGAAGCAGTTAGAGCTTCAAGATCAACATCACAATAAGAATCTGTTGTTCCCATGATCATCTCCATGATTTTCTATCTTTTCCTGTAACAAATTATAGCAAACTATTTTGTGTGTAACATTATAAATATAGTAGAGATATATACCACAAGGCAACACCGTGGTTTGAACCAGTCTAATTACAAATTTCTTTATGGTATTAGAACCATTACTCCACTGAAAATTTATCCAATCCTATACTCCACCGAATTTTACCCTTCATTCTCGATGGATACTTCCACACTCAACTCCAGCGCTATTGTACCCAACCTCATCGACTTTCTGAAGATCAGTCTTGATCGGTCTAATTATCCATTATGGTTAGCCCAAATCTCTCTCATCCTCAACATAAAGAGTCTAATGGGAATTGTGGATTGAACTGTCCAGTGTCCATTACAGTTCAAATTAGATGACAATGGTGTGGCAACCACCAAAGTCAATCCAGCATATGAAAATTGGCGGCAGAAGGCTTAGCTTGTGTTGAGTTAGATCAATAACTCACTCACACCTTCAGTACTCTCTACCGTATTCTTCTCAATCCCACAATCGCATCATGCACCTTCGCAACGAGTTGTTCAACACCAAAGGTGAAGGCCTCTCTGTCACATATTTTGTGCATAAAATTACCCACATTGCTGACAATTTAGCCTTGGCTGGAAAACAGTTGACAATGACGATCTCGTTTCCATCATCATGAACAACATAGGTCTGACATTTGAAGCCACTGTAAGCTCCGCACAAGCCCAGGACACCCTGATTTTCTATGACGATCTTGTGGCTCTTCTTGGTGCAGAACTGAAAATGAAGTCACACTCTTCTCCAGCCTTTGATGCTACCCCAATAACATTGTATGCTCCTACACAATCTATGTCCTCAAGTGAAGGCTATAACAACTAAGGTGACGGAACCTCATTCCGTGGGTGTGGGCGTGGTCATGGTCACACCAATAACTCATCATCGTCGTTTACCCTGCCGAAGACTGCGGGTGTGGTCGTGTGTCAGATCTGCAATCGTCCTCGACACACGACATTAAACTGCTACCACCGAATAGACCATGCCTACAAAAGGCGTGTCCAAACTAAACAGCTCTTAGCCATGATCGCAACCGGGCCACCTACCAACACTGATGCATCCACTTGGATCACAAATACTGGGGCATCCAACCACATTACTAATGATCTTGCAAACCTTATGATTCATAACTCCTATTGTGGAGCTGACAAAGTTGTTGTAGGGAATGGTGCGGGTTTGCTCATATCCCACATTGGCTCATCTACTTTTTCACAAAACTCTTCTGCATTTAAACTTTCTAATATCTTACAATGTCCTAATGTTTCCACTAATCTCCTCTTTGTTCATTAGTTTACCCGTGACAATAACTGCTTCTTTGTGTTTTTTTATGATTTTTTTTTTATATCAAGGATCTAAAGATGGGGAAGACATTTTTTCTTGGACCGAGTAATGATGGCCTCTATTCCATGGACATCCACCTCCAAATTTCTACTGCTAAGAGTCATCCTTTTGCATTTCTTGGTGCTCGAGTTGCTGCTCAAGTTTGGCACTCTCGTCATAGTCATTTTGTCTTGGCCATCGTCTCCAAACTGTTATCAAATAAGTGCTTACCTATTACGGGCTCCAATAGTCTTTCATTTTGTCACTCTTGTCTTCTGGACAAAAACTTCAAATTATCTTTTCAGTTATCCAAATCTGCATCAAGTAATCTACTAGGTTAATTCATTCTGATGTTTGGAATTCTACTATTGCTTCCATGTAAGGTTCTAAATATTATGTTTTATTTGTTGATGATTATTCCAGATACTCATGGATTTTTCTATGCATTATAAGAGTGAAGTCTTTGGTGTTTTTGTCAAATTCAAAACACTTGTTGAAAAATATTTTCTTCTAATCAAATCTTTACAATCTGATAGTGGTGGAGAATACACCAAACATACTTTTCAACAATTTCTTGCCACTCATGGCATTCAATTTCGCTCATCTAGTCCATCTCATCCCGAACAAAATGACCTAGCCAAATGTAAATATAGTCACATCGTTGAAATTGGGCTCACCTTACTTGCTCACTCTCACATTACTCTCTCCATTGGGTCGATACATTTAATACCGCTTTATATCTCATCAATCGTCTGCCCACATGCACTCTTCAATTCTCCACACTGTACACCTAGTTGTTTAATCGACCTTCTAAATATAATTTTCTTCAGATTTACGGTTGTGCATGCTTTCCTTATCTTCACTCATATAATGCCAATAAATTTTAATTTCTCTCCAAAAAATATGTCTTTCTTGGCTACTCTCTTAACCATCAGGGCTACCGTTCTCTCGTTATTTCTACAGGTCGTGTCTTTCTCTCTCATCATGTGGTATTTGATGAACAATCATTCCCTTTTCAAGATCTCTCTTATACACAATCACCCCCAAACATTCATCCAGACTTCTTTACCATCTTACTTAGTTCTGATCCAGTGCCATTCACCCAAATTCCACATTCGCCCAAATTCTAGCACCTCCACTAACTTATAACTCTCCAGATCAACATACTCAAGCTCCTAACGTATTGCCAATACACCCAACTATTCAATCTTTAACTTTACCACCACAACAACTTCCCATTCCTGCACCACCCCTCTATAGCATCTTTGACCCCCAAGATGGTTATTAGAAACCGTGCAAGAATTGTTAAACTCAATCCCAAATATGCTTTACTTGTGACTAATGACTCTGATGCTGAACCCTCATGTTTTAGTTAGGCCGTTAAACAAGCTGCCTGGAGAAAAGCTATGGGAACCGAGTTTGATGCTTTACAACTCAATGGGACATGGTCGTTTGTGCCAGCACGACCACATACGAACATTTTATCAAACAAATCGGTCTTTAAAATCAAACGGCGGACAGATGGATTTGTTGACAAGTACAAAGCTCGTTTAGTCGCAAATGAGTTTCATCAACGGGATGGACTAGATTTCACTAAAACATTTAGTCCAGTTATCAAGTACACTACTATTCATATGATCATCACATTGGCAATCCATCACCACTAGTCCATTCGTTAACTTAATGTTCACAATGCATTCTTGCATTGGTTACTCACAGAGGAGCTATATATGCGGCAACATGCAGGATTTGTAAATCCAACTTTTCTCATCATGTTTGTCACCTACACAAGTCTCTCTATGGCTTGAAGCAAACTTCAAGGGCATGGTTTAAATGCTTCTCCGACTATCTTGAAGACATTAGATTTCACGAATCCAAGAGTGATTATTCTTTGTTCATTTATCACCACCAAGACATCCTTATTTTTTTACTAATTTATGTGGATGACATATTGATCACAGAAAATAATTTTACAATTATTTATCAGTTCATTGAGAAGCTTGGTACATAATTCTTGATGAAGGATCTGGACAACCTATATTATTTTCTTAGAGTGACAGCCAACTATACTAATGACAGTTTGTATCTGTCTCAGACCAAGTACATCACTGATTTGCTGCTTCGCACACAATATCAACATTGAAGATAACCGAGGAATCTCTTCTGGTATCTGAAAACCCCTTGTCATACTTTTGAAGGATATTAATTACTTATCATTTACATTTTTTATTATCTAGCCTACTGCTTTCAAAACAAATGTATTTGGTACCATAACTGTCACTCGGCTTCTGCGGGAGAGGTCATTTTATTGTAGTAAAGCTAACAATCCAACTATATGATCTCTTGTATCCCGTATTTATTGGCTATAGCTGTCTTAATCGTTCTGATCCTAGTATTATCATCATCGTATTGTATACATGCAAATAAGTAGTGCTGCGGGGAAATGCCCCACACCTGGGCAAGCTGGATACACTGCATCTAAATTTGTCCTGAAGGATATTTTCACATTTTATGTTCTGAGGTATTGCACAGTTTGGGCTGATTTGATTGTCATAGGTGGACATAAGTTGTAAGTTTTAAGTGATAAACTATTTTACAGTTGTAAGTGAGTTACATAGATATTAATTTTATGGTGTATGATTGGTAATGTAAAATTGTATGTGAGCATGATTGTCGTAATGTGTAAGTCGTAAGTGAAAAATTTTCTCATTATGTTTGTCACCTACACAAGTCTCTCTATGGCCTGAAGCAAGCTTCAAGGGCATGGTTTAAACGCTTCTCCGACTATCTTGAAGACATTGGATTCACGAATCCAAGAGTGATTATTTTTTGTTCATTTATTACCACCAAGACATCCTCATTTTTTACTAATTTATGTGGGTGACATATTGATCACAGGAAATAATTCTTCAATTAATTCTCCGTTCATTGAGAAGCTTGGTACACAATTCTCGATGAAGGATCTGGGCAACCTACATTATTTCTTGGAGTGGAAGCCAACTATGCTAATGACGGTTTGTATCTGTCTCAGACCAAGCACATCACCGACTTTCTGCTTCACACACAATTTCAAGATGCAAAACCCATTAATTCTCCCGTTCCTGCTGGGAGGAAGCTTAGTTGTTATGATGGTGATCCCTTGCCTGAATACTCAATGTATCATAGCATTATTGGCGCTCTTCAGTATATGACCTTTACCCGTCCAGATCTTTCATTTGTCATGAGCCAGGTATGTCAGTTCATGTATCAACCCACTAGCTCCCGTTGGATGGTTGTCAAATGTATATTACGTTATCTGAAGAAAACTCCTACTCATAGTTTGTCCTATAAACCTGGTACTCTTTCTCTGCAAGGATTCTTAGATGTAGATTATGGTGGTGATCCAGATGATAGGCATTTAACCGGTGCTTATTTTATCTACCTTGGTGGTCATCCCATTTCTTGGAGCACTAAGAAATATCGAACGATCTCCCACTCTAGTACAGAAGCAGAGTATCGCTAATTAGCTCACATGGCAACGTAAATCTCATGGTCGCTCCCTATTTCGTGACTTGCATATCAGTCTCACAACCCCCATAATCTGATGTGATAACATTAGTTCCATCTCCTTCGCCTCTAATCCTATCTTCCATTTCAAAATGAAGCATTTAGAAATTGATTACCACTATGTTCGTGATAAAGTGGTCTGTCGAGAACTCCATGTTCGTTACATTCACACAGTCGACCAACTTGCACATATTTTTATAAAGGGCATGTCTTAATTTTGGTTTGTTTTATTCTCTGTCAAGCTTATGCTGCGTGAACGCCCGATCAACTAATGGGGGTGTGATAGAAAGATCAAGTCTCTATCAGATTTCTCAACTGAAGTAACCTCTTGACCAAGTCCATGAAGTAGTTAGCAGACTCACAACAACAAAGGAGGTCTTCAAGATCAGAATCACAACAAGAATTAGTTAAAGCTTCAGGATCAATATTACAACAAGAATCTATTGTTCTCATGATCATCTTCATGATCTTCTATCTTCTCCCATAACAAATTGTAACAAACTATTATGTATGTAACATCATAAATATAGGAGAGATATACACCACAAAGTAGCATAGTGGTTTCAAACCATCGCCAGTCTAATTACAAACTTCTTTATTTGGTGTATTTAAGTTATTTATACTTTAATTATCACCAAGTAAACATCTGTTGGGATTTGGGGAAGGTCCTTGCTAAACAATTTGCAAGCTTAGGAGCAAAGCTGATACTTTCTGCACGAAATGTAGCTGAGCTGGAGCAAGTCAAAGCTTAACTTGTTGGTAAGTAAATATTGGATTGTCAATATGATATATGCTTTTCAATAGTATTTCCTGTATGTGTTCAAGCACTATTTCACACACCCTCCCCTCATCATGTAGGTAAACATTTCATCATGCGATGTGAAAATTCTGCCGTTGGATTTGTCATCTGGCAGGGAACCCCCACAAGAAGCTGTGCAGAGGGCAGTGTCCTATTTCTCTGATGATGGTGTTGATGGGCCACAATACCCATAGGTTATCTATGTTGCTCTGTAGAAGCAGTTATACAAGACCATCAAACTTTGATCTTTGTTGCCTGTTCTATTAATGGCATAAATAATGAATATACATATACTCAGAATTGAAGAAGTGTCTATGAAGTTTCTATGATTTCACTGCTTTGAATGTTTGCTTGCAGTCAGTACCAACATTGAACATCACCGAGGGATCTCTTCTGGTATCTGAAAACCCCTTGTCATGCTTTTGAAGGATATTAATTACCTGTCATTTACATTTTTTATTATCTAGGCTACTACTTTCAAAACAAATGTATTTGGTATCATAACTGTCACTCAGTTTCTGATGAGTTATATAGATGTTAGTTTTACGGTATATGATTGATAATATAAAATTGTAATTAAAAAAATATATTATATTTTACGGTACTTTCTTGTCGGAATGTGTAAGTCGTAAGCGAAAAAATTGATCACAAAATTAACTGTTTGATGATTTAAAAATATTTAAAAATATTAATAAATACTAAAAAAATAGTAAATATTAAAAATTAAATTAAATGTATTAGGAATATAATATACTAAATCTTAAAAATCTTAAAACTAAATATATTAATAAATATTAAATAATTAAGGTGAACTTCCTCTCCTTAATTCACTGGAGTCTCCAAAATCCTGCAAAAAGGCTTTACCAGATTTCCTTCATGGAATCGCTCCAAAAAGGGTCCAAAAGAACACCTTGTATGGAGTTGATGTTGAGAGAGAGGAGATAGCGCAGGAGCAGAGGACATGGGGGGTCGGTGTCCACGGTGACGAGGCCGGAACTGATGCCGACGGGCGACAGGGGAGGAGATGGAGAAGCAGTAGAGGACAAAGGGGGCAGGTAGCCAGAACCAGAGAGGATACAATTGCTGAGCTCAATGGATTTTCCCTTTTTTCCTCAGGTAATTCTCCAAAGTCCCACACCAGTACATTTAAAGCTTAAATATTAAATATTAAAAGGAAAAAGCAACCAAAAAAAGGGAAAGTAATAGATCGAAGTTCATCAAATCTCATTTTTCTCATCACTGAGAACATCCAGAGGATCTATTATCTTCAAGGCAAAAACTTTTTAACCTTCAGGTTTCAAGGGAACAGATATTGCCACCCAAAAAAATGAGAAAGGCTCCCTCCAAAAAAATTTATAAGTGTGTCATTATTTTTTTTTCATAATTTTACCATTGGTGAAAAGTTCAAAATGTTCCTTTCTTCTTCCTCCTCCTTCCGATCTCCCTCGTCCTTCTTCTCCGGCAACCTCCACACCCCCACACTCCCCCCTCCCCCACCCCCTTGATCTCCCCGATCTCCCCTCCCCCCGGCCTCCCCCCTCTCCCCCCCTCCCATCCCCTGCCCGCCCTCCCCTCCCCCCCCATCTCCCCCACTCCCCTCCCCCCGGCCTCCCTCTCCCACGGCAATCCCCCGCACCCTTCCCCCTCCTCCATCCCCTGCCCACATAACTCTCTCCCTACGCCCATCTATTTGGTCAGATCCATCCTAACAGACACTTTTCTGTTCGGTCGGATTCTGGGGCCGAACAGATGGCGGCAGGGGTGTTAGGCGAGTGGGAGATGGGAGGAAAAGGGAGGGCGCGGGAGGCCGGAGGGTGAGGGGGTTCGTTGGAGGAGGAGGGGAGGCCGGAGGGAAAGGGGGTTCGTCAAAGGAGGAGGGGTTCGACGGAGGAGGAAAGGAGGTCGGGGGAAGGGGTTCGACGGCGAAGGGGTTCGACGGAGGAGGAGAGGAGGCCGAAGGACGAGGGAGGTTGCCGAGGAGGGAGGCGGCTGGGGGGAAGGGGGTTCGTCGAAGTCGTGGTCGCCGATACGAGAGAGAGAGGAGGAGGAGGAGAAGAAGAAAGGGGTATTTTGGTCATTTTTGAATTTTTTGGGTTGTTTTTATTAGATTTGGGGGTGTCTTAATCCTTTAGGTGACTTCTCATTTTTTGGGGTGACAATATCCGCTCCCAGGTTTCAACTTGTGTAAAAGAGGATCAATTATTGCATGTTAACTAGTGCCTTAGGGGCACTCGTTAGCAAGACCCATAGCATATTTTCTTTTGATAATCAAGACATAGGAATAGGTAACACGGTGATCCAAGGTTTGTAATTTCAAATGTTGGTTTCATGGTGGTTAGAGGTGTCATGTAGGATGGCGAGTAGCGAGCAACATGTATCGAGCTTCATGAAGTAAATAGAAGGACCATTACAGATGAAAGACATTATCTTTATGTATGTAAATATTGATTAATTTAATAAATGTAATATCCTAAAAGTTATCTATCTGATAAAAATAGCAAAAACTGACCGTGAAGGTACCGAAGGTGACATTTGTGTTATGGAAGATCATGAATGATTGAAAAGGATTCCACACAAAGTGCATTATGATTTTTAAGTAAGTAAAAGGAAAACCTAAACGAATGAACAATATCAAAACTATTATAATTCATGCGCGTAATGCCATATTGGGATATTTTCACATGAAATGTCATGGACATGCAGAGCAGTCTGCACTAAGGAAGTTATTATCAACTATTCATGTGTTTGATGCGGCTGTTAATAAGGATTGGCATGTTTATTTACTTGTCAATTTCAAGGTGTAGGGAAATGTTTAAAACTTGACTTCACACGTCTGTTATGTGCTGGTGATTTGTGAACAAGTTCTTTGTGCATTTATTAAGGACCATTTCAGATGTCAGGTTAAAAGAAATATGGTATAGTCATGTCTTCTGAATGGTCTGGGTTGTGTTTAATGTTTATACGAAAATGTGTTCTAGGAAGATTTTTAAATAATGAAAATATTCTAGTCTATCAAAATGGGGTTAGCTATTATGCGTAGCTCTAAAATAAGAAGGGGAGACATTGAAAGGTTTTCCAAATTATTTAAGTGTTTCCATCACATTGGCATCACATTTGCAAGTTGATGCCGGAATTTTTGTGAAGGAACCTATGGGATAGAGGGGCTAGCACGAAACCTAGAAGGTAGCTATCAAGAAGAAACCTACCCAATATACTATGTAAATAATTTAAATGAGGGATGTTAGCGACACGGCGATTTGGGAGATCACATGTCAGATAGCAACTATCAGGCTACACATGGGGACACCAAGTAAAATAGTAGGCATTATCGGCAATCTCGTATTAATCAATTCTAATATATATCAATAATCTCATATTGGGTTTTGAGGTACCTGATATGATATTAATTTTATATCAGGATCTATATTGCCAATCGGGAGAGAACCATGAATTTTTCTTTGGGGGGGGCAATGTATAGTGTAAGAAAATATATACCAACTTAGAAAACAGAAGTCTTGGCAAAGAAAAGTGTACTAAATTAACAAAACGACAAATGCCTATTCCACTTGTTATTAAAAATGAATGTCAAGAAATCACAATGATTTGAAAATCAGGCTACATGTGGGGCCACTATGTAAAATATTGGGCATTATCGGCAATCTCGTTTCAACTGATTCTAATATATATCGATAATCTCATATTGAGGTTTGAGGTACTCGATATGGTATTAATCTTATATCCGGATTGATATTGCCAATGGGGGCAGAACCAAGAATCTTTTTGAGGGGGTGGACAACATATCGTATAAAAATATTTATTCAAACTTAGAAAACAAAAGTCTTGGCAGAAGAAAAGTGTCCTGAAATAAACAAAATGACAAATGCCTATTCCACTCGTTATTAAAATGAATGTCAAGAAACCACAATGATTTGAATTCATTTTTAAAATAAATGTTCATAAACCTCAATAATCTGAAACAAATTATTTACATAATCTACTAATTATTCTCATCAAATGCGAACATTATTAGTTTAATATTAATCTAACTATATTAGGAGATAAAATTCTACACCGGAAATGCAAATAATTATAACATAGATTTGAATTATCATTTAGAGATAAGGTTTAATTCTAGGTATGGTAAAGTCTAACTTGAATTTGAATTATCAAATATATATATAGGTCTTCGTGTGAGAAACTCTCACATGATGGGGTGAGAAAACTATATAAGAGCAATCATGTGGATGATACGAATCATTCATCTTGATCTGCATACTTTATTTAGGCTATCAATAAAAAAAATTACGCGATTCCGAGTTTTTTTATCTATGCAACAAGTGGTTACAAAACCTACGTTATATTCGCCGTAGAATAAACATTTCATTTGACGCATGGATAAAAATGATTGGAATCGCGTGATTTTTTATTGGTAGCCCAACTAAAGCTTATTTTGAGAAAGTTTCTCATTTAAAGATTTTTCTATATATGTTTTAGAACTGATTCAAGGGCCCCACTATAACTAATTTGTTTTAACAAGAGAGAAAAACTCTCTTATGATTGTTGTGATCATGAAGAAGTGAGGAACGAAAAGCAAGTCCCAAAAATATAAAAGTGTAATACAAATTTGCAAATTGGAGGGGGCGATCGCCTTGCTTGCCCCTCTTTAGTCTGCCTCTATTGCTAATATATCTGATATTACGATCAATATTGACGATATTGATACTAAAAGCTTGCTAATCCTGATAACAATACTGAGATTTCAATCTATGATACACATACATGCATAGTTTATGCGCATAAACTTTGAAAAAATTAACAAGTATCCTAATTGTCTTCTATCTAATAAAATTGTAAAACTAAATGTAAATGTGTTATAAGAAGACATATTCATGTTATGAAACCAAACAAACAAGGATCCACACATAATGCAAAATAACTTAAAAAACAATTAGCATCACAAATAAATCAACAAATAATTGTGATAATTTGGAGAGGGGAAATTTATCTATATGATTTCACCAAGGTTACATCAATATATATAGGCATGTGGAGAGAATAATAAGGAAACTATGTACATCTAGATACAATGAACCACATGCTTATATACAAGAGTTCCAGATACAATGAACCACATGCCTCATAGGAGGTCCAGATACAATGAACCGCATGTCTGTTAACACTCTCTCAAACTCATGGTGGATCAAACATCAAGAGTTTGGACAAGACTGCGTAAAATTGATGAGAGGTCTGCAACTTGGTGATCGAGATCGGGATGAGATAACATAGCAGCTGCATAGGGCAGAGGCGACGACGGGTGACGCGTGCATATAGGACGAAGTCGATGTGAGAACTGGATATCGACAAACGAGACGAAATGCGGGCAGAATCGGCCATGTAGGACAGAGGCGATCACTGATGACGCATGCATAATGAACGAGGACAGGGTTAGAAGAGCTCATGAGAACTAGACTAATTGAATTGTGTTGCATAATAAACAAGGATTAAGGTAAAAAGGTTCATAAGAACTCGACTACATGTATTGTACAGCAAGGTGGCAGAGACAGCGCTAGAGGACGAGGAACATAACTCGCGGTGGTGGAGGCAATGCAAATCTCGATGGCAGATGTTGCGCTAGAGAGATTTCACGGAGGAGGAACCTCTGTGCTGGAGGGTGAGGACCGAGAGCAGCTCTGGAGATAAGGGCCGAAGGCGGCGCTGGAGTAAGATACCGTCAAGGTCAACAATAGCGGAAGATGAAGAGATGGCCCGGTGCTAGGCATAGCTACTTGATCACGGCCCAGCACAGGCTCGTTGATAGCAGAACGATGATTAGCAGAGGAATGGTTTTGATACCGTGATAATTGGAAGAGAATTTCTCTATATAATTTCACCAAGGGTTACATCAATATATATAAGTATGTGGAGTGAAGAAAATTATGCACGTCCAGATACAGTGAACCACATGCCTCACAGGAGGTTCACATACAATGAACCGCATGTCTGTTAACAAATTAAATAATCAAAACACTCTTATCATAAGTTGGGTGCAAAATACAATGAGACATCTAAAGTTTCTGGACCAAGCTCATCTGGACAAACTGCTTCATCTGAGGTTAGCTTCTGATTATCAGAGTTCAATAATCGGTAGTTTAGAAGTAAGTCAATTTGGAATAACTGCAGCTACCATTTATTTAGCATTGTAATATACAGAACATAAACAATATAGATACATCTCTTATTATGGAAGAAATTATGCCTTTACTCTGTTTCTGATAGAAGTATAGTTGACCAAGTACCCAGAGAAATAGTTGAGCATAATAAAGGATGATGAAAGTATTGGGTTGTGAATCTGCTGACTTGCTGATTTTGAATAGTGACATTTAGATAGGTTAGACATTCCACAGGTGACTTGCCCATGAGACCTTTTCTGGATTGACAGTCAGATGTTCAGAAGATGGTATCCACCATGATTCACGAAAACTGTTTTACTTGTAATCGTAACTAAAGACCATCAGTCAACAAGCTCGGTCATAAAGATGATTCATACATTTTGCCGGATAACTTTCTGTACCAAACCACGTATACCAAGGGTATCCTAGATACCAATAAGAAACATCCATAGTCAGATTACCTTAGGGATGAATGTTTTCCAAATGAAATTTCTATTACAAGTAACTATAACATATCGGTGACCACCACTTGAGATATGACTAGCATCTTTTTGTACTTTTAGCTAGTGGCTAGCATATATTCGAAGATGATTGATCCATTTTACTACTCGGGGTACTGTGTTATTAGTTCCTCATAGATTTCAGATCTTCCACTTTTATGACTATCTTTGGCTTCAGTGAGGCGTCTGCTCAGAAACATATATCTTTGTTTCGGTAGCTTTTGCCTGGGATCAGATACGATGCTGGAAGAGCGAGACTTGCCCTTGAGTGCAAGTGTTACAATTCTTATTTGTAAATCAAGTGTTTGGAAGAAGAATAATCAGTTGCAAGTGACAAACACATACACACGGAGAGTATAAGAATAATATTGAAGCTTATTTGAACACATAACACCTTCCGTTGTTTTCGTTCTTTTCACTTTCAAATTCCCTGTGTTTACCATACTCATGCTGTCTAGCAAGTAAACATAAGCTAATGAGAAGACATCCATGAGAAGAGAATTACGGCTAGATATTGAAGATAAATATGCAAATCTTATTTTATTATTCAACACACCTTCATTCTGTTTGAACTTACAGTGTTCACATGCATGTGTGCATGGAGAGAATAATATGCAAGTCTTTACTGCTCAAATCTCAATTCTTTTTGAAATTCACACAATTCACTTGTGTGCGGGCGCGCGCGCGCACACACACACACACAGAGTAGTTTGCAAAAAAAAAAAAAAAATTTGCCACATAACGCCTGGCACTTCCTTTCAAATTCACATTTTAGAGTTTGCCAAGGACAGAAATGCGTGATTACCACTAACAATAGAGAACTAAACAACATACTGAGGGTAAGTAAAATGAGCTGGATACAGTAGCATTCTAACAAAAAGGAACCGTATTGAGAAATTGGGACAGATGACTTAGTTGTTGTTGTTGTTGTATTGCGAAATTGGAAGCGAGTAAATGAGCTGATATAGCACATAGGCTTTGTGATCCACAAAAATGAAAATATCTCTTATACATGCACTTAGGAAGACAGTAAAGCCAAGAGAAAGATATTCATGCCTTGAACCTTTGCCCAGAAGAACAGAAAATACCAGCCTGGTTCTTGATTTTTTTTCATGAGACAAGGGAGCCTCCGAGAAGGAAATTTCTGATAGCTTTAGTGTTGATGATGAGGTACCAGCACGTATTGTTACAGGTCTGGAGTGGTAGCGGAAGGATGCCCCTGGAAAGGAGCCTTTAGATGGTTTATTCTAGAAAGCGACGTCTTGCACAGTTGTACGAAAACACACAATATTCTGGTCTGCAATTGATTGATTGCCCAGTTGAATGACAAAGGCTATGCTTTAAGTTGATAGTAAGCCAGTTGATTGGCTCAGTTATTTGATGATAGCAAGTAAAAGCTCTAAGCAAAGAAAGGGTTAACTGATATCAGTAAAAGCTTTATTCTCTAGATGATGCTTAATTAATTTGTTGGAGGCTTTCAACTTCTAGACCTGACCTCCTGTAATAATCTCATGCAACACGAGCATCGAAAATCATTATTTTCTATCTACATATATATTGCATTCGAAACCGATGCGGTAAGAGTCTGCCATATTCTTTTCTGTACATGGAAACCTATATGTGATTTCGTGTAACAGCCTCAGTCTTTTAAAAACTAAAGTTTGAAAATGGTCATCCTAAGATAGGCGATTGGAGATTGAAAATGGTTGGTTATCTTAGTGTATTTGACTTGTCGAATGATGCTAAACATACTCCTGGCTGACTGGCTCTATTATATTTTATTTAATATGCAACCTGTGATTCCTTTTTTAAAGTTCTCTATTTAATATGGAAACTGTGATTCTTTTTCAAGTTTTCTTGAGGCCAATTTTTTCTGTTTTTTTGGTTGTATTGTTTGAATTGTCAGGATACCGATGAGACACATTTTCTTTTAAAGAGTATGAGTAGGAAATTTAGTCATGTTGTTCACAGTTCATGTGGTTAGAGATGTTTACTTACGGAAACATTAAATTACGGTAGTCATTTTTTTCTAGTATCTTTTGACAGAAACGTGTATCATCAGAAAGAAGTGCGGAGCTAACAATTGTTACCGCTACTCATGAATTGAAGGGAAGCTTGATATCATTTCAGGTCACGCTCTTTTCTTTTCTGTTTGGAGAATAAGGTCGTAACTTGACACGTAAGGAACCCTAGATGTCTTGCACAACTACAAGATGTTTAGCGCTGAGTACAGTAACACAGGGTTTGTTCCGAATCCCATGCGCTAGGATACTGGTGTACTCGCAGTTCTGGATGCGTCTTTGAGACATTTAATTTATACTTTTAGAACAGCAACCACTGTAATGCTTATGCTTTGGAAGCATAAATTGGGAACAAAGCGCAAGTGGAAACCGTACATTAGTGTTTATATTTTTCTTCTCATGTTACAATTTGGATTTTTATCAATCTTGATATTTCTTTTTCCCATCAATTCTTGCTCAATTTGAAATTGTATACCTTGCAGCCTGTCCTACTCGTTATGTATTTGGTACAATACATGCCAATATTGGTTATTGGCTCATGGACAAGGTATGTTTGATCAAATCCCTGAAAAATTCAGTTTCTTAAATGTTGATTTTGTTGGCTATTCTTTCACCTAATTCTACCATGAACTTTAATTTGCCACCTAGTACGACTCATTTTGTGTTACTTTTCTTCTTTTCCTCGGATTTTCTGTTTCATAGTTTCTCTTGGATGTCTTGATTCCTTCATTAACTTTCTTTGCTTTAATCCTGGTTTAGATTGGTGAAAACTGGCTGGATGCTGAAGCAAGCAAAGGCAATGCTGATAGCTGGAAACTGTCCTTTGGTCAAAAGAAGAAAACAACATGATTGTTCATTGAACAGCTTCGATGGAACCAAGCAACCAAGCACAAACCATCTTCCGATTTATCTTCTTATCTGTAGTCTTCTACACATTATTGAAGATTCCACCCATAGTAAATTCCTTTTATTTACCATAATAAGTCTATTATGGCTGGTGTGAGTTTAGTTAGTCAAAAACGTAGAAAAAAAACTCCCTCATGATAAATAGTAAAACTGCAGCATGTGTTGATGCGACGACCATAATCTTCTACATTACTTGTAAAAGTTGTTGCTCAATTCTTTGTTCTACTGATATTTCAGCAATCTATGAAGACCAATTCTACCAATTAAATAACATCTTCGGTCAGTAGGGTGGATTATGTCACCGGGGCTGCCACATAGAATTTAAGCAGATGGGCTTGCAAGATGCAAGTGATTTGGAGAGCACTAAGTTGAGAGAGAGTTT